>WAAB01024882.1:43700-71366 GCA_013389865.1 Piaya cayana
TGGAGAACAAGTCTTACGAGGAGCAGCTGAGAGAGCTGGGGTTGTTTAGCCTGGAGAAGAGGAGGCTGAGGGGAGACCTCATTGCTCTCTATAACTACCTGAAAGGAGGTTGTGGAGAGGAGGGAGTTGGGCTCTTCTCCCTAGTGACAGGGAACAGGACAAGAGGGAATGGCCTCAAGCTCCGCCAGGGGAGGTTCAGGCTCCACATAAGGAAAAAATTCTTCACAGAAAGGGCTGTTAGGCACTGGAAGGGGCTGCCCAGGGAGTTGGTTGACTTGCCTTCCCTGGAGGTGTTTAAGGTGCGGCTGGATGAGGTGCTGAGGGGCATGGTCTAGAGTTTGGTAGGAATGTTTGGACTTGATGATCCGGTGGGTCTCTTCCAACCTGGTGATTCTGGGATTCTATGAAATCACTCCTCAAACAGGCCAGTAAATTGGAGAACTGTGCACAGGTTATCACAGCATTTCTCCCAGCTGAACACTGCCTTATGCAGGGCAAATGGCACCGAGGAGACTAGAAATGTCCCAAAGGTGGGAACTGACTGCTGTAGGCACCATAACGCTGCTCATTGCCTTCGTAGAAAGAGCTACATCTATGCAGTTTACTTCAACTACAGTGGAAATCTCCTGACTGCAAGGAAGCGTTCTGTTTCCCTCCTGAAGCCAGACCCATCTCCTCCCTGAGTTTAAAGATTTGCTGATCCTCCTGCCATGTGGTGAATCGATGAGGTAACAGGGCTGACTTAGAGAATTAAACAGGAAACGCTGGGGGATGAGGGCTGCCTTGGGTCTGTGCTTGCCTCCTTCTTCATGGGAAAGATACTGCAGCTTTAGCTTTTTAAACTTTAAGCCCCCGTGCTTGGTGGAGCTGACACTCATCCCTGCTGCAAAGGAGACAGCTGACATCGGGGTATGGTTGCATGAGATTTTTCAGACTCGCATCACCAAACCCTGCTCTCAGCTTGTGCCACTTTAAAGGAGCACAAAATTAATTCCCTTCACATGACTTAAAGATAAAATCAAATAACACTTGTCTCTTAAAACCTAGCCCTAGCCTAACTGCTTCAGGAATCTCCTCCATTAAAGCATTTCTCAAAATGTTTTGTGCTGCAGAAACTCTACCACTGTAGAAAAATCTCAGTGATTTTCTTTTAAACAATAAAGGCCATTAAGAAGAGACAAGATCAACAACCTCAAATGTGCACATGGCACCAATAAGCATCCCCAGAACTTAAGAATAAAAAGTGGGTTTGCTTCTTTGTCATAGAATGATAGAATCATAGAATAGTTTGTGTTGGAAGGGACCTTAAAATTATCTAGTTCCAACGCCCCTGCCACAGGCAGGGACACGTCCCACTAGATCAGTCATATGGTCCTGGAGCCTTGACTCATTTCAGATGTTGAGATTTTATTTCAGATATATGAGGGCTATAAAGCTCTCCTGAATGTAGAATGACCTGGTAACTGGGATAGTCCATAGTCCTGGGAGATTTAAAAGGAAAATGTTTGAGTGCAGAAAGCTGGAGGTATGAGCAGTGGGACCAGGGTCTTTGCTGGAAGCCAGTAAGCAGGGCTGCCCCAAGTGAGCTGCTTACCCAGCAGCCCGGCACTCCAGCTCTGCCTCTCACCGCAGGCAGGGGCACAGCACCCTGGCACCTGGCTGCCCAGGTTCCATGGTGCAGATGTCAGCCTCCCCAGGAGCTGCTGTGCTTGCTCATGCTGGGCTCAGCAGCTGAACACTAAACAGAGAAGAGAAGTTCTGGGTAAAGCTGCTTCTTCTGGGGATGCACCTGCGTACATTTTAGGATGCAGTGTTGCATGGCAAGCTGCCAGCCTCATTCGCTTGGAAAACTAAAATGGACTGAAGAGTTGATGCCCCAGCTGGGATTGTGATGGCCGCGCAACTAAACTTTGTACCCAGTGGCAGGTGCTGATCATAGAATCATAGAATCGTTTGGGTTGGAAGGGACCTTAAAAGTCATTTAGTTCCAATCCCCTGCCATGGGCAGGTACATGTCCCACCAGATCAGGCTGCCTCAGGCCCATCCAACCTGGCCTTGAACACCTCCAGGGATGGGGCAGCCACAGCTTCCCTGGGAAACCTGGGCCAGGGCCTCACCGCCCTCAGTGCAAAGAAATTCCTCCTTATGTCTAGTCTAAATTTGCCCCTCTCCATTTTATACCCATTACCCCTTGTCCTATCACCACAATCTTTTGTAAACAGTCCCTCCCCAGCTTTCTTGGTAGCCCCTTCAGGTATTGGAATGCTGCTATATATAAGCTGATGGCTTTGCCCCACCACTTGATGAAACCTCCTCTTGCACTGGTGAGGCACGTGGGTGCTGCCAGCCTGGCCAGTCTGCCATGGAGCTGCTGAGAGATGAAATGTTCTCTGGAGCTGTGATGCTGCTATTTCAGCATGGCCAGCCTCAGCTGCACCTCTGAAAGATGAGTGAGCCTCAAAACCACAAGCTTGTGGGATTCGGTAACTAAATAATGTGCTTTCATGTGCCCTTTGAGTTTCTCTGTGGTGGGCTTGAGTCCCTTTTGCTTCTCCTCAGACATGAAGATTAGAAGTTAGCTTCTCTTTTTTTAGGCAGACATTTTCTCTGGAGGGTTTTGCTCAGGAACTGGGATTCTGAGGGGAAGTATACAGTAAAATGTTGAAATTATGAGCATTAACAACAACAGTGCTGTCCTCCTCATATCTGTGTTTTGGGAAGGCTGAGCAGAGAGGGAGCTCCCCCCATAGCACATGCGCTACAGAAATCAGCTAGACTGTGGACATCCCTGGCTTTATTTTGCTGTTGAAGCTTCTCTGTTTGCAGGGACAGTGTTCATCAGAGTGCTCATTGCACTGCTAATTTTTTGGTGATATCTAAGCAACCGCACCAATGAATTCTTCTTGCCAGAGGGCTGGAGTGCTGCTGCTGGGGTTCAGTTCCTTGCAGTCAGGCACCCAGCGAGCGCTCTGTCCGCTGGCAACCTGCGGGCAGCGGAAAACTGACACTTCCTCCAAAGAAGGTATTAGATGGAGAACTAAATTTAGCTGCTGTTGCTCAGTGAGCAGGGTAAATGGATGGCTATAAGCTGCTGCTGCACCCCCGGCCCCAGTTCCTGCCCAGGATGGTTCTCATGCTGCTGGGAGCGTCCAGGCTCTCATGCAGGGCTTGGGAAGGCAGCCAGTGGTGGGGAAACCCTCCTGGAAGTGATCCGTGGGTAACAAGAGCAAGAGCACATATGGAGTTTAAATAAATCACAGGTTTTTAAGTCACGGTTCCTGAAAAGAACAGTCGTCTTCAATAAATCACTAGAACAAACAAGTTGGAAGCTTTCTGCTTCCCAGTGCAGGGCAGCTGCCAAGCTGTCCTAAATGTCAGACTCGCACGCGGTTATCGGCAGTGATTCGTGGGCGCCTCTGCAGGCAGCAGCTTCTGACCGGGGAGGGATGGCATGGTGGCTTTGTGTTTTAGGGTGATTTTCCAGTAGCCTGGGAAATACACACGGACAAGATATACATACCTGTAGTTTGGGGAGGTGAAAAGTGAAGTCCACCAGGCCAGCCAGATGCTTTACCTTAGTCCCAAAACTTTTAACAGTCCCAATCAGAAAACTTTGTTACCTTGAGCAAAGTGTTCCCTTCTTCTTGTCCTTCTATTTCTTTTGCCCCATTTGTTTTCCCATCTTTCCCACCCTGTCCCTCTCTCAGCACACGAGTACATGCACATGCACTATCTCATCTGCATGGGCAATGTTGTGAGTGGTGCATCCCAAATTCCTGTCTCCAGAGGAATAACACCAGTGGAATCTGACCCTGTGAGTCTGGCTGTGTGTGCCATAGCTTTCAGCCACACTCTGTCTTGCAGGGCAGGCTGGTGTCTCCGCAGCCCTAGCCCGAGGGCACCTGAGAGATGAACCAAAGTGATGGTTGCCACTCACTGCAAAGGTTGATCTCAGGTGGACTGGGTTTGGGGTGGGTAAATCAGACAGTAAGTCAGCTGAAGCATATACAAGCTCCCTTTTCATAACCAGGCTGGCTTTTATATTTTGCTTTATGGACACAAGGGCCATGCTGTGGGTTTTCTGTAGTAATTTGTGTCCTGCATCCCCAGCTGGAATGCCCTAAAATACTGATGTAACTGTGCTGTCCGTGATGGAGTCAGTGACTACAGGTGGTGCAGGTTAATTCAGAGACGTGATATTTAAACAAACGTCCTTTTCCAGCTCCTCCCCACCTCAGGATTGCCCTGATTGTAATTAGGTGGGGCACTCTGACGAGCTAGGAGGATTAGAGGTGCATAAGCAGCTGGCAGGATATCCTTCACGATGTGCCTTAACTGGAAATCCTCTTGCTTCCATGTAATCTGGCTTTGTGACTTGCCGGGGGCTTCTCAGAGACCCACTGAAGGAACTCTGCAAACAAATGATGGAGATGGCCTGGAAATTTGTGCCTGGGACGGTCCCAGGTGTTACTCGGCAGTTTATTGAGGTTTTGTCTTTGCTTTACTTTAAAGCTTTTTGTCTTGGTTTTATCTTGCTGTAAGTACTTCATGTCCTTGCTCTTGGCAATCGTTGGAAAACAATAAACAATAAATAGGCAGGCTCTGCAGGAAGCGGCCTTGATGATTCAGAGGAGCAGCTTTCACTCAAAGCTGGCAGCATCACTAAATCTGCCTCCTGCACCCAGCAGCACTGGGGACAAGCAGGCAGGCAGAGCACTTCTTGGCCATGTGTCTTTGCTGTGGGGTGAGGTCAACATCGTTCATGGTGCTGCCTGTGTGAGACAGCACAGAGGTGCTCACCTTGTGTCATCTGTACACCTGCCCTGTGCCAGGCTGCAGCTCCCTGGCTGCCAGTGGCACGCGTGTGCTCAGACTTCTGCAGACGTTATACCTTAAGGGTTTTTTTTCTGTGGTTTTGATCTTTCTTTGGCATTGACAGACAATGCAAGGGAGGTGCAGGCAACCGATGCTGGTACTTGGGTGGTTCTGGCTGGAGTGGTCACAGCACAGAGAGCCAGGGAGTAGAGCTGAGCAGGAGCAAGAAGGCCAGTTTTCCCCCTGGCAGGACTCAGACCCGGTCTGTGGGGCAGCCACCCCCATGTCCCTTACAGAATCACAGAATCACTAGGTTGGAAGAGACCTACCGGATCATCAAGTCCAACCATTCCCACCAATCTCTAAACCATGCCCCTCAGCNATGCAGCATCCTGGGTCACTCAGTGCATCCCAGGACAGGTTAGCATCACCATGCAGCAGCCAGGGGTGCGTGCGCTCGTTAATGAGCTCCAGTAGCAGCATTTAACAAGCATGCAGTTACTGGGCTGAACATATCTGAGAAATTAGCTATTTGTGGGGTTTACAAACTGGCAGTACGACAGAAGAGTGATTCCAAGCAGCTTGGCACAACTCACAGTACCAGCACTGCCATGCACTGGCTGCAGGGCTGCCTCCCTAAGCAGGAGAGCTGTTTTTAATGATACTGGCCTTGGGTTTCAGCCTGAATGCTAGTGAATTGAGTGTGGGCTGGGGGGTCGGACCATCTAGACTTGTCCATCCATTGCATGACACTAGCTTTTTGGTCACATCTTCGCATCTCCTGTCAGTCAGAACTTCCTAGGGGCTATGGTTGGTGGCACCCCAGGAAATGTGTGTGCTCATAACAGCCCCTGCAGTATGAGGGGCTGTGTGTGAGGATGGCGTGGCCACCCTCGTGCTCAGCCCAGGCGGCCCGGCTGCCTCACTCTGCTGAATCATGCCAAGGTGCAGCACCGGGATCCGCCTGGGACCTCACCCCTGCCAAAGCAATCAAGCCTCACCCCGATAGGGAGCAGAGTTCCCCTCCTTCTGGTTTTAACCTCTTCAAGTATTGCAAAAAGAGGAGGCTGAGGGGAGACCTCATTGCTCTCTACAACTACCTGAAAGGATGTTGTGGAGAGGAGGGAGCTGACCTCTTCTCCCAAGTGACAGAGGACAGGACAAGAGGGAATGGCCTCAAGCTCCGCCAGGGGAGATTCAGGCTCGACAGAAGGAAAAAATTCTTCACAGAAAGGGTCATTAGGCACTGGAAGGGGCTGCCCAGGGAGTTGGTTGACTCGCCTTCCCTGGAGGTGTTTAAGAGATGGGTGGATGAGGTGCTGAGGGACATGGTTTATTGTTTGATAGGAATGGTTGGACTCGATGATCCAGTGGGTCTCTTCCAACCTGGTGATTCTACGATACTATGAAAAGCGCAGGCAGGTCTTGTCTCCCCCATCTAAGAGAGGCCAAGTAAATTAAAGATGGGAAGGGATAGTGAGGGGGTAGAAGTCAAGAAGTGCCTGTGGGAATGGGAGATTGGAGCATTTAGCACTATCTGGGTGGGAAGATGTATTCCAGGGTCTGCAGCAGAGTCCTCTTGGCTGTGGGTCTGGGGGGCAGACAGCTGCAGGGATGCAGGACGAGGAGCCTATGCCACCCACTTTGGATTGCTGCAAGTTTTGTGCAAAGTCCCTGAATGCTGGGCTACAGCAGCAGTGATCCAGAAACCAGCGTGGTGGCACGTCCTGTGCCTTGATGTCGGTGGGACTTGTTGGCCCCGGCCCCAAACTATTGAAGCGACCACCCAAGGCGCGGAGCAAAGGTCGCAGCTCTTTTTAAATCAAGGGGATTTCTCTCAAACTTTCATCTGCCAACATTTTCTGGTTTATAGGGACCCAGTATTTTGCAAGGAAGTTCCCAGAAACAACGGGAGCCAAAACTTACCCAAGATAGGTTCAGATGTGGTTGTTGAGGCAGCTGTTGGCAATACAGCAATAACAGGCAGGCCCTTGTCCCCCAAAACTCTGGCTAGTGCTGCAGCCTGAGTGACTTGTGTCCATGCAAAAAGGAGTCACCAGGCTGAGAGGCAGGCTACCTTGTGTCCAGTCCTCCTGTGTGTCTGTATTTTGTAAACATTTGGTTTGTAATGCAGTTTTTCACATCTGAGAACGTGAGGCAAAGGAGGACATACAGGAGAGCCTGTCCTGCTTGCCCAGTAGAGGCTCTTTAAACAATCCCACTACTCTTGAATATGCTGCTTAGGCTCACAGCTGACTGTGATACTTCAGCACACTCAGTGCAAGAAAAAGAGATAAAAATAAAAGATGTAGAGAGCATTTCTTTTATTAGCAAGACTTGTATTTGAAAAAGCCGATTATACTTCCAGCAAAAAAAAATCTAAGTGACCACAGAGCCTCAAAAGTGCATTTTAAACTCTGGACAGAACAAATAAACTCCTTTTCCAGCTTGATTTTCTTAATCATTTTCTTTTATGTTTTATGTTCATGATAAAGAGAAAAACGGGCACTGTCTGAGTTAAGCTACTTCTCATGCAAGCCCTGGCATGCATCATCCCAAAGTTTCTTACTCAACTAAAGGAGCTGAGGTGGTTTATGGCTTCAAGAGAGGGGGAGATATGTTTCCTCACGCAAACATTTGACATTTTAACAATGAATTGACCAATGCCTCCAACAGAAACCTTTGTCCTGTGTAGCACAACTAACATGAAACAAATGGAGAGNACAAACATTTGACATTTTAATAACTAATTGACTAGTGCCTCCAACAGAAACCTTTGTCTGTCCTGTGTAGCACAACTAACATGAAACAAATGGAGAGCAATCTGAGTCTGCTTGCAGCATTTCCGCTTAAACCATCAAAAATAGAAAGTCATCTCTAATCAGTAGACGGTTTACTAGGGGTTTGTTTGTAAACAAAGTAAGCTAGCGCAATTGGGTTAATGCAGTGCTCAGTAGAGATATACACCTAATATAGAAAATGAAATAATGTTTTAGAATACGATAGATGTTTATGTCTAACATGTAAAATCATCGATTGTGTTTGATGTGAATTTTGTTGAGTTAACTACATTAAATGCTTCCTTAAAGCACTGTTCAAGAACATGTTATCTACCAAGGTTTGTGCTTCTCCTTTGGCTCAACTATAGGTAAATATATATATCTTTGCTGGGGTGTTTCCAGGAGTTGCAGGTACACTGCCTTCAGTTCTTTGAGTTGATACAGGAGAATTTCATGAAGTTCAGGACCCTGTGTAAGGATTGGTCTCTACTGGAGCTGAAGATGATAGATGATGCATGCCTGGTAATTCATGCATTTCATGTCTATGCTGCTCTCCCTACCAGCACCGAAAGGCAGTTCTTAGGCTTCAAAAAAGGGAATTTTTTGGGGAAAAAAAAAAAAAGGGGTGAAAAAGACATTTCTATGCATCAACTACCCAAAGATTTACTGCCATCATCACTTGCCCTCCCCTCTCCAGGCCACACTGCAGCTCCCTGGGCCCCCAGTTTTACCCTCTCACAAATAAGACAGACTGTTGGAATAGGAAGCCCTTGTCTGTTTTTATTTATTTGCACTGTATTCTTATCTTGGGGCTGTCTCACAGTGTTTTGTGTGCTTTGGGCTGACTCATTGTTGCATTTAAATAGACAAAGGAATTAAAAGACATAGAACAAGCAGGAGGTGGAAACCCATCTGGAGAGTGACAGGAGAGGAGAATGTTGCTTGGACTTCAGTTGTTCACTGATAGGGCAGAGTGACTTGCCAGAGTGATGAAAATGGGCATATGCCTGTTTTCCTTCTCTATGATGCATGTCAAGAATGCAAGGGTGGGGTTCTTTTGTATATTTTCTGCTGCTCCCTGCCCTCCCCAGTTGTTTTTTCCATTAGATGTTGAGGTTTCATCTGTCCAGGAACTCAGCACAGAAGAATATAAATGATTATGACAGGGGATGAAAGCTGAGCAATTGAAAGCAGAAGAGATTTATAGTCAGATGGTTTAAACACTTTATTTTTTGTTAACACCTATTATACAGCAATGCCTTAAAACCATTTGGGAGGAGTGAGCATTTTTTGCAAGATTTGACAGCCCTAGAAGTGCTACCCAGAGAGAAAACAACCCCCCTACCGTGTCTGAGGCTTGCTTGCTCTCCTCTCAGGAAAGGTGGGGGAACAAACCACTATTACAATTGCTTTTATTCTAAAAACAGAGGGCAAAAGTAGCCTTTGCCGTCTCATTTTTGCCCTTTGGCAAAGAATAAGCATTTTCCATGTCTGGGTTGCTTCCTTCCAGTGGAGAGTGCAGGAGCCGTGGCATTGGGGCAGGGGTGCTGGACACACAAACAGCAGCAGCAGTAAGGCCAGGGGACTGGACAGACAGACGTTGCAACCCTGCTGCGTCCCCTCTGTTTTATGGCTTTGGCTGGGGGACCTGCTCGGCTTCCTCTGCCAGCACAGCCCTGGGTGTCTGTATTTCTCTTAGCCCAAGTGTTGTGCCTGCTGCTTAACAAGCCATAAACCAAGGCAAGCTCGCTGCAGGCAAGCTCTGTCTGTTTGGGAAGAGGATCAGCCGCCATGAGAAGAGGGATGTTGACAGCATGTGTCTCCTGGGATCAGCGAGGGAAGAAGCGCACAGGGCTCTGCACACATGTTCTCTTGGCATGCACACAGTGTTGGTGCAAGAAAAGGCTGCTTTCAGCTGTGTCAGACAGGTCTGTGTGTGTATGTGCGTGCAAGCAGGATGGGCTATCCCATGGTGTGATTCCACGCACAAGAACCTGTGCTTCAGGCAGGGCTCGCACGGTGCCACACTCCATGCTCCTTCCACTGCAGAGGAGACTTACTCAAAAATGCTAACTTTTTGCTTGCTGTGGATACTGTACTGCCTGAGTTTGCACAGAGGCTGCTGTATGGTGTGTCCAAGCCAAAAATAGCTCCATCCTCGCACTGTCCAGTGTCCCTGAAAATGCAGAACGCTGTCCTGCCAAGGGCACTTCCACTAGCAGAGCTTACACGCTCTCCAGCACATCTGCTTGCTATTTGTGATGGTGGAACTCGCCTGCAGCCCGATGTGCGGGGCTGGCCCCCTCTCAGCTTGCTGTCCATCCTCATTTTACAGCAAACCCACTCTCAAAAAACAGCAAAAGCCCATTTGTACGTGCTGTGGTTTGCTCTTGTGAGACATCTGCCAAATCCCGTGGCTGATTTTTTGGTACAGACCAAAGCTCTAGAGGGTTTTCCGGATGGAGTGAACAGCTGGAGGCAGCACGGAGGAGTGGATTGCCAGGGCTGAGGGAAGGATGGAGGATGCTCTTTGCTAGCAGAAGGTCATTGCTCCTCAGCAGCATTCCCTCGGGAGGTGCCAGCTCCTCTGCACACACAGCAGCCGCTGCAGCTGGCATGCACCCCTCTTCCACCAAATGTGCATCACAAGCTTGCCTGTGATTAGGAAAGAGAAACTAGGACAGGGAAAGCAATTACTTCTTAGAAATTGTCTTTCTTCTAATAAACCAGCCCCCATTTGTTCCCATATCCTGCACCGGAGTGTGTGTAATATGCAAACCCAGGTTTCAGGGTGTTTTTCCCCCTCAGATAGTTTACATGTAGCACGGTGTTTCACCTCCTTCCAGATGTGACCTGAGATCATCTGAATGGAGTGGTCTGAGTTGTGCTTCCTGTATTTTGAGAGCTACAACAGAAATGTTTCACGCCCAATGCCTGTACAAATCATTATTAGTCCTGGTAACAATTTTTCTTTCAAAATTTATTTTTCAATGTCAGATCTCTGGCTTAAAAATGTTTTGCTCCACATTGGGGCACAACATGTGCCCCGTGTCCAGCTCTGCAGGGTCCCAGGCAAAGGATGGCAAGTGAAGGACAGGGCAGGATAGACTGGAGTAGCTGGAGCATCTTGGGCTACTTGTCCATGACAATGGTCCCATCTTCTCCTCTGGGAGAA
Organism: Piaya cayana; assembly: GCA_013389865.1. Classification (NCBI taxonomy): domain Eukaryota; kingdom Metazoa; phylum Chordata; class Aves; order Cuculiformes; family Coccyzidae; genus Piaya; species Piaya cayana. The sequence goes on from WAAB01024882.1 coordinate 54,472, forward strand.
GACGCCCATCAAGGGGATGGTGATGACCACTTGTCCCACCTCCAGCAGCGGGGAAGAGGTGCTGGGGCTTCCTCTTCAAGGCAGCCAGGGGTACACAGATACTGCAGTGCCCGGTTTCCTAAGGAGACACCCTCCTTGCAGCCAGACTCTTCGCTTCGAAACTCAGCCTACAAAGACAAACCCACTGCTTTCTCTCCCTGGGGAAGGCTAATCTCCATCTCCTGCATTATTTGTCACATCTGTGTTGTGAAGGGAACTGTTAGTGACTCTCAGTACTCAGTAAAGGCTGGTGCTACACCACTGGCCTTGCTGCCACACAGCATTTGGGAACGACAGGGGAATTCAGGGCTGGTAACCCATGAACATCACAGCCAGGAGAACGTGGGCACAGCAAGGCAGAGGGCGAGACACAGTCAAAGGAGCCTTTGCCCTGCAGGGGAGTTAAAAATCAGGTTTGGGGAACACAGAAGGCTGGGTTTTAAACCTCACTTTTTCTGGGCTGCATTGCAGGCTGCAAATGTTATTGTAAGAAATACAGGCAAAAATCTTGCCAGACTAGCTCTGGGGAGTGAGGAAGCCCTCAGGATTTTGCAGTAGCAACTGCTGGTTCAGGGGAGATCAGGGTGCAGAGCCAGTCTCTATGTCCCCTGGCTGAGATATGGACTGGAGAGAGGCAGCTACAGGGGAGCCCTGGGCATGAGCAGGGGCTGGAGGGGAACCGAGCCCAGGGTGATGGCACAGAGGGAGCCCCAGGCTCCCACAGCAGCAGGATCAGCAGTGATGTGTGTGTGCATGCGTGTGTGCATGCCTTAGAGTGTGTGTGTGTGCACATGCACGTTTGTGTGCATGCCTGTATGTGTGTGCACAGGTGTGTGTCTGTGCCTGGTGTTGCAGCAGTAGCGAGGGCAGAGGCGACGGTCTCATCTGCAGGTTCAGAGTAGGCTGTCACAGGGATGCATAAAAAGAGCAAGGCATGGGCTATGAGACCCTCTGAATTTGTGCCTCGGGTACACCTGATGCTGTTAGTGCCCCCGGAAAGAAGCTGAGCATGAAGCATCAGTACATGAGAGAGCTGCAAGGTTTGTCCTGCCTCGGCGATTTAACGTTTCTTCGCTTGTTAGAGAAGCATTTCAAACAGAGGGCTGGGGAAGGCCTCGTTAACACAGTATATCACTGATCTACATGGCACAAAAATGCCTTGAAAATTTACTCAGGAGCAAGTTTGCCGTGAAAAGGGCATTCAGAGCAGTTGCTTATGCTTCACCCTCACTCAAGTCCTGAACTGATGTATAATAGACCTCTAAAAATACTGGCAGCATCTGACTGCCATCAGATGACTCCTTCGGTTAATTCAGATGAGGGCAGTGGGGAAGCCTCCAAAGACATGCACAGTTTTGTTTCCCATGACACTTCATGTTTCTTTTTTCATTCATCTCAGGGTATTTCTGAAATGACAGTAAGCTGCGAGGGGCACTAGGGAACATGGAAACCTAAAGCTTGGTGGTGACTTTGCACGACCAGTTTCTTTTTCCATGGATGTGAGCTCCTCAAGGCAGATACTTGCTTCTGATAAATTCTGTGGTTTGTATATGTGTGTACGTGCTATACTTGTGCTATTTAAGTACCACATCCAGCTGGCAGAGCGTCCCACATGCCACTGCAAAGCCTCCTAAAGAGCACCAATGAAACAAGAGGAGATGGTTGGTTTGTTGATGTAGGTTTTCTGGCTGGTGCTCGGAGCAATGGGCCTGGACCAGGGAGTGCAATATTCAGTGGCAGATACTCTATAAGTGCCACTGACAGCTTTGAGCTTCTGATGCTAATGGTCAATGAATGTCCCTGTGCCTCAACTGCCTCCCAAGAAATGGAAATTATGTTAGTCAAGGGATGGTGACGGACTCCATGCTCCTTCTACTGCAGAGGAGATAGATACTCAATAATACCAACTTTGAGCTTGCTGTCCACAACAGGTAAGCTTAAAATAGGCTCCATCATAAAAGAAAATGTGTGTCACCAATGAGCAAGATGTGCAGCAGCAGCTGAGCTCTGGGCCTCCGCTGCTGCAGGGTGCTGGGCATGCAGCACACGAGAGGTCAGTAGTGACATGAGCAAGGCTGCCAGCTGCCTTCCCAAACCTGGCCTGTGCCCTGTGCTAGGGAGAACAAACATCACTCTTGAGTGCTTGGAGACCCTCACAGTCTGCTCCATCTCTCACTGGCAGGTGTTTGCCCTGGAGCAGGAGATGGAGGTTAGAAATTGCATCTGTGCAGGCACAACTGTAAGCCTAAATGTTTGCTCTGGCAACAGCTTCCAGCATTGGGAATGTTTCTGGTGCCTACTGCAGCCCAAGTTCAAAGGCTACCATGGGAAAAATACTCCCGCCGTAACAGGGATGAGCAAACTGCCTCTGCAGCAGTGAAGGAATTTATTGTGTTGTCTTTTCTGTAAGAAGACAAAACAAGTTTTGCTCTCCAGACTAATGCTCGACATGTTGTAACTGCTCACTCTCACTTAGACTCCTGCTCATCAACCAGGTCTCAAAGGAAAAGCTTCCTCGGCGTCTCTCTGTGGAGGTGGGATCTGGTCCTACCCGACGTCTCTGCTCCTGTCCCTGCAGTTGAGCAGGACATGGTTACACTCCCAAAAATCGTGTTATCAGACCACAGTTGGCTGCATCAGTCAAGTGCTTGGCTGCTGCTCAGGGGGCTGTGGCAGAGGTGGAAAATACTTTGAACTCTTAAGCTCTCAGGAAGACCTCTTCTGCTTCTGGCCAGTGAGAGTGATGGCTCTTGGGGTCAGGCCGAACAGCCACCCCACACTCCACTTTCTACACATTTGCTTTCCCCGCCAGCAAACCCAAAGCGATGGAGATAGGAGCAGCTGTGTGTGATGGCAAAGCTCGGCTGGAGAGCTTGGACGTGGCTCACTCACTCCACTGCACAGGACATAGCTTAAAATCTTCTTCACTTTCTGTGCAAATTCTGCAGTTACACAGAGAAGTGCCTGTTTTGAAACAGTCTGGGGGGAACCTAGAAAAGGAAAGTGGCTACCTTTTATTTACTCATTTATTTATTTCTGGATAAGGTTTATTTGTCTCTTGGTTTTATCCCATGCCATAACCAGCTTGTTTGTTGCTGTTTTCCTCCAAGTGTTATATTTAGCTGTGTCTATGTGATGGCTAAATACTCTGTGGTTTTTATTTTCAGGGACAGCAACAATTATTTCTAAATATTGCAGATCTGCTGAGATGTATGAGAGTATTGGGAGCTTGGGGGGGGGATTTTAAGATCTTGATTTTTGCTATATAGTTTTGAGATATGTCTTGCTTAAAGCACATCAATTTGCAATGAAAGTTTCCCTTGAAGCCTGAAATTAAAGCTCAGATTTCTCAGGTGTTGGGAGTGTGATCTGACCAGTAACGTTAGCAAAAACACTGTAGTTCAAAGGACATAGAATCATAGACATACTTTCAAAGGGCATCAAAAGAAAGATTTTTCTAGCAATAAAAGCCAGAGTAACTATCACACTCAGCAGTGCAGGGAACGTGAGACTGGAGTGTTTGCTTTCCTTATGATTATTTTTCTATACTGGTAATATATGTAAACAAAGGTAAAAGGCACCTGGTTCCATGTGCTGCGAGTGTACGTGATCATCCCCCTATGCTCTGTTTAGCACATGCGTGTTTGTACATGCTCAGCATGAGAGCTGCTTAGCACCAAGCTACAAATACACTTAAAATTTAACAATAATCAAAAAATAATGGACAGTTGGACTTTTGAGCTTTGAACCAGCTCACCCATATGTGACACCGTGGCTGTGTTGAAGAGTTTCTGGTGCTTGTCCTGTGCTGGACCCTCCTGCCTGGGCAGAAGCCTGGTTCCTGCAGCAGAAGCAGCCTGGGCAGTGCAGGGTGACCTGTGCCCTGGCGTGTGGCTCCTCATATCTCACAGCTCTGCCTGCACAGCCACCTGCTCCCCGCTGCAATCGTCCAGCCCTAAAAGCTCTCAGCACAGTCCAACCTTCTTGCCACATTGCCCTGAGTGCAGAACACAGTGGAAAGCAGCAATCTGGAGCTTTGTTGTTGCTGTGCCTCACCCAGGAGCCATTAATTTTTAGGCTTTTTCTTTCCTCTGTTTGCTCTAGAGCAGCAGTCAAAAGCACCCTTGATCTCAGGGAGACAGAAGTCTCCTTCCGGCTCTCCGAATCTCAGGTCTTCACCTCAGCATTGCTCTGCTCAGGCTTGAGTTCTTCTCCAACTTTATACACTCTCAGCCTCACAATTTCAATATCTGACCCACACTCAAGCTCCCACCAGGGAGCCACTGCTGTCACTTGTGGTCAGAGTAGTCAATGTGATTTGGGGGAACCTGGGGTGGGTTTTGCTTGGTTGGGGTTTTTGAGTGATACCTGGAGTACTTGTGCAGTCAAACATTTGCTGACAATAGATCCCAAGGGCAGGTTTTATTACTGAGCTATAAATGTGCTTTGTGTCTGTGAAGGCAGCTTGCTATTGCTCTGCTGAGGGGACAGTTACACCAGTAGTGCCTTTGGTCACACTTTTGCACATTATTCTGGCACAGAAGGAGATTAAACATAACAGAGATGAATTTGTCATCTACCAGAATGTGTTTGATACTCCATGCAGAGATAAAATAGACAGAATTTTCCACCTGGCTGGTGGCCTTGGTAATTATTTTTATTCACATATTCTGCATTACATATAAAAAACAGAACTGTATTTCCATTGTGGTCTGTTGATTTCCAATGCCAAACCAATTGAAGTAAAAGATCAAAATGAGCTAAGAGAGTATAATGTGATTTTAAGCAGATTTTGTGAATAAGTCGTTTAAAGAGTCACACTGGAGAACCAGTAATTTTCCAAGGTTTTGAGCTACTCATCTTTCTCAGTTAAATTTAATGGTTAAAATTCAAGACTTTTTCTATGATCCAGTAATGATAATAATTAACAGCACTGTTTTTCAAGAGGCCAAATACAAATGGAAAGGTCAGTACATTTAGAACCAATAGAAGAAATGTTCCTCTCAGAGCATTGCATTTCTCTGGAATTCACTTATGAACAAGATTTAAACAAATAGGTTGGCTACAATAAAAAGAAAAAAAATTGGCTGCATCATTTAGTGTCCATTTGTAACATCTGTGGCTATGCAAACTCTGGCCAATTATATCTGAGTAATCAAACGCCTGTGCCAGGGCAGAGGAGCCTGCAGTCAGCTGTCAACATCATGCTACACTTGGGGCTGGTCTTTGGAACAATGGGTGATGCAGGCAGCAGCACAGGAGGACATCAGGATACTGGAGAGGGATGGCTCTTCGATAGCCACCCTACTGCTGGTTTGTGACAGGAAAATTCCTGTGAGGGAATGAAGGGTTAGAATCATAGAAAAGTTTGGGTTGGAAGGGACCTTATAATTCATCCAGTTCCAACCCCCCTGCCATGGGCAGGGACACCTCCCACCAGACCAGGCTGCACAAGGCCCATCCAACCTGGCCTTGAACACCTCCAGGGATGGGGCAGCCACGGCTTCCCTGGGCAACCTGGGCCAGGGCCTCACCACTCTCAGTGAGAAGAAATTCTTCCTTATATCTAGTCTAAATCCACCCCTCTGCAGTTTATACCTATTCCCCCTCGCCCTATCACCACAAGCCTTTGTAAACAGTCCTTCCCCAGCTTTCTTGTAGCCCCTTCAGGTACTAGAAGGTCACGAGCTCTCCTCAGAGCCTTCGCTTCTCCAGGCTGAACAACCCCAACTCTTGCAGGTAGTCCTCGTATGGGAGGTGCTCCAGCCCTCTGATCATCTTTGTAGCTTCCTGTGGGCCCGTTCCAATAGCTCCATCTCCTTCTTATGCTGATGATTCCAGAATTGGACACAGTACTCCAGGTGAGGTCTCACAAGAGAGGAACAGAGGCATAGAATCCCCTCCCTCACCCTGCTGGCCACACTGCTTTTGATGCAGCCCAGGACACTGTTGGCCTTCTGGGCTGTGAGCGCACATTGCCAGCTCATGTAAAGCTTCTCATCAACCAGCACCCCCAGGTCCTTCTCAGCAGGGCAGCTCTCAATCACATCTTCCCCCATCCTGTACTGAAATTGGGGATTGCCCCAACCCAGGTGTAGGACCTTGCACTTGGCTTCCTGATTCCCAGGAGAACCTGGATATCAGTGCAAAATTTTCAGAATCTGCCAGTCTTACTGGAGTGAAATTTCACTGCCCTGGCAGTGCTGCTCCTCCCAAATGAAGTGGAAGACTTCATCCACCCTTACCTCTTCATAGGAGCTTGGACAGGAGCAGCTGGGTAAGTGTTTCCTTCAGCCAGACCAGCTTTTGCAAGTTCCCCGTTTTATCTTAATTGCTGGCCCCAGAGACTAAGTGTTTTCAGCTGGGAGATGAGCTGAGTACTGAGAGCTGTGGGAGAAAGAAATAATAGCAAACTATTAACAAAGCTAAGCACCTATTTGAAAATGCTGACAATCTTTTTCCCACTGTGGAGCATAAAATAGAAGCTTTTTGTAATGAAGCTGAATTGGAGCTCATCGAATTTCTTTTTAGTTTCAATGACTTGGATAGGAGCAGCATGGGCAGGGGATGGGAGCAGGGTGGACAGGAGAGCTGAGGCCAACAGGTCAACTTCTCTCACTCGGGCAGCTGAGATCTCAGGCTTACTTGGAAAAAGCAGTCAATCCTTCTTGAAGGCACAGGTTAAAGACCAGGGGAAATAGTTGAAATGCTGCTTTTGGATACAAGTGAAATGAGAAAAAGGATGGGGAAAAGACCATCTTGTTTATTTCTGGTCACTCACCTCTGTGTATTTATTGGCTGGGAACTGCTGAGTGGCTGAGCACAGCCCTGAGCAGCCTCTGCACCCGCCCGGAGGAAATCACCCCCCTCTCCTCCGTCCTGAACAAGCTTCTGTCCTGGGCACGTTTATTTTTGCTTACTCGGGAAGTAGCTAGAGTTTAAAGGGTACTTTTCCAGAAGAGGAGAAGATGGCATATTATACTTTTAGTGAATTCATTGTTTTTGTTCCCAAAAAAAGAATGAGTTTGCTCTCTGCTGTTTGTCTGCAGTCCATCCTAGTCCATGCACGGCTATGTCCATTTCCAGCTGGCGTATAGGAAATGATAGCTTAGTACATCCAAAACTCTGTTCCTACCCCAAGTAAACAAGGTCACTAGCTCTGTATTGCCTCTGTGCATTGTTCTGTGTGTTGTCACTCATCTTCTCCAATTTTTCTCCAAGTGGCGTTGCTTTCCCTTGCTCAGTGACGCTGACGTGCAGCTGTGGTAGATCTGATTGCTCCAACAACTTTGGAAGCTCTTCCTGATGCTGGGCCCAAGGTTTGGAGCTGGATAGGCGATCCTTAATAAACTGGCTTCTTATTTCCCTCAGAAATGCCTTCCTCAGCAGTCAGTTAATTGCAGCAGGGCTCATTCGGAGCTTGACATGTACAGGCACAGTGCCAGGCTACAGCTGCAGGAGGAAAGCCTGTCCCTGCAGCAAAGGGCGACACAGCAGCAGCCTGAGGGGCCAGCAGGGCAGGAGCTGCTACAAGCCCAGAGTTAACAATTTCCAGGGGGCTCTCCAATTAATTTGGGCTTTTTTCCCCCCCTTTATCTGCCTTTTGACCACTCAGCCTCTGTGTTTACCCAAGACCACCCACTATGCCCAGGGCAGAAGGGGGTGAGAGTGGTCTAAGAGGTCCCAGGCACATCATGAGACCAAATGGGGAAGGGTTTGTTAGCACAGCCTCATCACCTCAAAGGAGACACTTGCTTTTAAAGACAGCAATTTAAGAGGAGAGTGTTTGAAAGGGCATCACACAACTTTGTTGGCTCTGGCTTCTTGGGTATTTTTAGTACCATGCTGTTATTATACAGTGTGATGGGTGAGAGGCACCCAGGAGACACCTGGGGAAGCTCCAGCTTACATATCATTTGGAGAAATTTTGATAAATAAAAGGGTGGTTCGGGAATTCAACAATCTCCCCAGGGTGGCTGGCAGCCAGTTCAGCCCTGTCTTAACTGCCAAGCTAAAATAAACAGGACTAAACCGCTGCTGCCAGCTGGACGCTGGACTCCTCACACCTGCCTGACATTCCCAAACACATTACCTAGCACTGGAATTGCTGCAGATTAGGGCGAGTGTCATGAAAATTCCTAAATTAAATATATTTGGGGCTTCAAACTGTGGAACGCTCTTTGTGCCTCCAGCCGGGAGCTCTGTTCTGTGCTCCCAGTGCTCAGTGGCTGCAGAGGGGATGGAGCATAGAAGTCCCTGGAAGGGTCCCCAGTGCCCCAATGCTGCTGCCACCCACCCTCAACAGGAGCCTGGAGCTGCAGAGATTCATTTCAGGCCTTCAGATTTACACTGGGTGTGCCCCAAGATGTTTCCAATTTGCAGGATTTCTTGTGTAATTATTTTCTTAGCCACCCCTTGCTGTTTAACAGTTCTTCTTATGAGTCACTAAATAATGTGTAATTTATACAGCTGTATTTTGTGCTTGGAATAAGTGTTCAGCTTATCAAGTGCTGCAAAGAAAGTTTAGGGTTGTTTTTTTTTTTCAGAAATCCATCCCAAAGTCCATTAAAAGCAACAGAGATGATATTGTGGTACAGCAAGGAGAAATTAATGTCACCTTTTTGTAATCAGCTACAGGATGCCATGCAGGTGAACCTCCTGCTTTAGAAAAGTTTTAATTCTCTGTTAAATTGGCTGTGACTTTCCTGTAAGCGTCATCCCTTTGTTCTCCTGCAGTTTAAATTACAAGGAACAAGAGTATCCATTGAAGTGACTGAGCATCCCAGCAAACAGCTCTGTTGCTTCCAGCAGGTCATGGCAGAGTCTCCAAGCTTAAACCACTTTTGGACCCAGCTAAAGTCAATGACTGCCCTACCACCAGCACCTTTCTACCCCCTGATTTAAATCGGGCAGTCCTAATTTAATCTTTGAAAATTGGCATCATAAAAGAAGAGGTAAATTTTACATCCTCACACCTTTGGCTGGAAATAACGATGCTGCCATCAGCAGCTGTGCTGTGGATTAATTAGTCTGGTAATTCATGTCCGTGCTGCAAGAACCGATGACTTTCCCCCTCCGGTGTGTAGCTGTTGGTGGTGGGACCAACCTGTCTGTGTGTCCATCCCGCAGGTGTCCAGCCTGCAGAGCTGCTGCTCCTGAGCAGCTGGTAATGTTGCAGCTGGGAGGAGGAGGCAGCAGCTGGATGCTAGGATGTGGATGATGCTGCAAACCCAGGCAGAGTGAATGTTGGAAACAAGCAGTGGGCATGGGACAAGCAGCTTAAGATGACTTTTAGGGACCTCCACACTGTGCTGAAGACCATCAGATCCCTCCTGGGGTGCATATGATCACCTCTTCCTGATAAAGGCTGGCAGCCACCATGTCTGGGGGGGCATGAGGGCAGGAGAAAAGTGCAGTTTAAAATTCCAGATTAAATCTATGGCTGTCACAGGGAATTGTGCGAGACTGAAATATGCCCCACTGGTTTTTCAGACCATGGCAGCCCCTGCAGCATCCAGAAGTCATTGACCATTGCTCCTATGGACCCTATGACTTGCCTAAACGGGAAAACTGCAGCTGGACACTGCAGCCGGGCATGCAGTGATGCCAGATCTGGCCAGCTGATGAAGCATTAATGCCACAGCTCTTCCCCTGCTTGCGGCTGGCACATCCGAGTGCCACTCCATGGAGCAGCCTCTGTCCATCGATCCCCAGCATCCCCAGATGGCCACAACCCTGTGCCTCCCAGTGCCTGTCTCTTCAGCTGGACAGCTTTTGAAGCAGCAGTAGCATTTAAAATGGACTGGATAAAATCCAAGGGTCTAAAACGCTGCAAAAAAACCTGAGGAAAATGGCTTCATTCTGACTTCTAGATAATGGAACCAAATTTGATGGTTTTTACTACTTTGTACCATGGCCAGCTGGGGAAGAAACAACCATAATTCTGCTCCAACATCTTCCTTGGCTCTTGTGGAGTCAATACAGCAATGAGTCACTTGGCGTCACTTCTGTTGTGGGAAAGGACCGAGGGCTTTTTTATTCTGTCCTTGCTGTGGCTATAATGAGAGCTTTAGTTGGTGCAAAAATTCAGATTTTGGACTACATCTGAAATCTTCTGGCAGTCCTCAGAATTGCAGCATATTAAGGCAAAACTTGTTGGGGAATTGTGAAAAGACTCAACAACAAGTAGCCAAACTATTATGTTCATAGCAAGAGGCAGGTGTTTGTTAGCAGGGAAATAGTCTGATATAGATCTTCCATATAAAGGGGGTTTTATTATTTATTATATAATTAAGTGGCAGCTTCCACTGGAGACTCATCTGACCAACACTTTGCTGTGTACTGCAGGCTAGGTTTTGTGTACAACAATGGGATCCCAGGTGTCTAAACGTGGATGTGTTTGGAGTTAAGGAATCTAAAAGATGTTCTCACAGGCCACGTAGTAACTGCAGGACTGACTCAGTGCTCAGGAGATTTAATCTCAGGGCTGGCTTTTTACTCTTCATGAGTACTTTTTTTTCTTCCTGGCTTTTTTTCCTCCTCTTCCAACCAATAATGTACAATATTTTGAACAAGGAAAAGATGTTCCAGTTCAACTCATCTCATTGATGTTCTCCTTTATAGGTGCAGAGAACGACTACTTAGAAGGGTCCCAAAGCTCCATTTCTTTGCAATAAAAATTCATTTTAAGGGACTGCTCTTTAAAGTTGTTTTTCATAGCTATAAAAAGAACATGAAAATGTTTCTCTTTGGTATGTCTGCATCCTTCCCACTAAATAAGTGATTTCCTTTTCTCTTTGCTGATTAGGAAGTTCTCCTCTGGAGGTTCAGCTTTGATGTCTCAGAAAAAAAAAAAAATCAAATTAGCAAATCTACAGGAAGGAATTAGCACAGCCATGTTCCCTGGGCCCGAAATTCAAGGATTAACCCTCTGACTTAATTCACGCTGGCTTCAAGCGGGCTAAGAAAATGAGAACACAGTCCGCTTAGTTTCAGTGAGAACTGTGTTCCCTGCCTGGAGATCCTGAAAGGCAGAAACAAGGCAATCAGGGATGCAGCAGGTGGTGGTTTGGGAAGCCTGGGGATTGTCACATGCGTCTGCCGTTACTGTAGGACAGGCACAGAGCATCCCACCATCCCCCTCGGACCTGCCAGCATAGGATATCCTGGGGAGCTGCTGCTGGGGTGGTGCCATGCTGTGCTCTGCCACACTGTGACATGTCGTGCCGTGCCATGGTATAGAATCATAGAATCATAGAATCACCAGGTTGGAAAAGACCCATCGAATCATCGAGTCCAACCATATGCTCAACTGTGCCATGCGGTTCCCTGGGGCTGCCTTGAGCCTGCCGCGTAGCAGACCCCATTCTCCATGGCAGCCGGCCCAGACGGGACCCTTTGATGTGAAACTGGGACTAAAATAAAGCCCCTGAACTGCAAAAGTCTCAGGGCACGGAAGCTAAGGGAAAGCTCTGGTTAAGATGTATTTGCTGTGTATTCCTTCTTCGTGGAAAACTCAGCTGGATTAGTTCTACTTGATATGTTTATGGCTGTTCAAAACTAATGTGACACAAAGCTGTGCTCTATATGTTTTACTTCCTGAAGAAATGATTTTGTTCCTGCTGGTGTGGCCAAATAGTACCCTTTGCATCCTCCCTCTCATCCCTGCTGAAAGTGGAGTAAAGCCCTTCTGCCCCCATGAGTCACCCAGCAGCAGTCCTCTGTGGGCTGGAGCAGGACGTCATTCTCTTCTCCCATCCTGCTTTTAGACCAGAAAATTCCCACTCGGCATTTGTGTGAAATCAGAAACACCCGTGACAGCCAGGACCCCGCATGGCACGCAGCAGTGGCTGCAGCTCTCGTGTCCCCATCCCCATCCCCACCACAGGGACCAGATCCCCATCCCTGTGGGCTGGAAGGGACAGCGGGAACCCACCAGCCTTCCCAAAACCAGGCAAGGGCAATGCATTCAAGGTCTATGTCTGAGTGCTATTTTTCCATTTCCTTTCATTAAGCAAACCCTCTGCCTGTTTATCTGAACTATAAATAGTTTCCTTCATGTCTGCATTTGCTCTCGCTGTGGTCAATAACTCGTAGCGGTGTGGTTTGGGGATGGGGGTTTTAAAAACTGATTATTTTTTCTGCCTATCGCTAGTGGCAGAACAGAGTGCAAAACCAGATTAAACAAGGAGAGATTAAAGTGAGAGGCGTGTAAATGGGTCTGAAAATAAACCCTGGGTTCCTTAAGCCAACATGGATCTGTTGCACTCAGTGCAGCACAGTGTCTTTAAGAGTAATGAGTCCCTTGATTTCTGTTGATGATAGAAGCAACAAGTGTAAATCCTCGGATGAAAGCAGAGTTCAGCTCTCTCTCTCTCTCTGTGTAGGGTTTGGAAAGGCCATGAATAAACCATTTCAGTGGCTTTTACCAGTTCTGGGTGAGCCACAGGACTACCTCTGAGTTCACTTGCACTGATTTTATTTATTTGTTTAGAACACCGGAGACAGACACACAAAAAATGAATTGTTACGTGTCTCAGCACACATTTTCCCAGCACCAGGTCCTGCGCTGGAGCTTGCAGAAGGTTAGTGAGCCCTCATGCTGGCGCATCTCATCTGCCTGCTGAGCAGGGCTGTCTGGCATATGTGTGTGTGCCAAAACCTGCTGCCAAACACAGAGTGACAGAAACTGCTTTACCAAAGAGCCCACTCCTTCCACCCCCTCCGTGTTGTGGCTTGGTGCCGTATCAGAGCCACCAGGTCCTTGTTCTTTCCCAGCAGTGGGTGCCCTGTATTGACTTTTGGCCCTAGACCTTTTTGGAGACCTTGTTTAACATCCCCCCTGAGGCAGCCTTGGGGTAGCTGTTTGGTCAGAAGGTGAAGGATAACAGCCGAGATGGGGATCATGAGCAGCAGCTGAGGAAAAGGTGAGGAACTTCTCCTGGAGACCTCCACAGGCCTGGGAGCCTTGCACCACTGCAGGATGCTACTGGCGCATCAGCTGTGGAGCTTGCTGTGCACCCAGCTCCATGGGTCACTGGCTATTCTGCAGTACAAAATTCAAATCTGTTCTTAAGCAATGTAAAATCCCTATCCGACTTTCCTAACAGGGGCTGGCACCTGTGAGAAATCCAGGTGTCATGGCTTTCATGGATTCTGATCCGTGTTTGCTCCAGCCTGGGAACACCAGCTGCTTTTTGCACAGCAGGAGAATGTGTGACTCTCCAAGGGTTGGCTGCGTTTGCTCCTGAGCACCTGGAAGGGCTTGGACATCAAGAATACCATCACAAAATAAAAAAAACAAAAAACAAAAAAACACCCAGCGGAGCCATGCTATGGTCATTGTGCAAGGCCTGCCTGGAAGGAAATGGAAAATCACAGATCAGGGGAGACTAAAGCTGATTTCTGGACAGGGAGGTCATGGCTGAATAACGCAGAGGAATTTTCGCTGATGCTCTGCTGCTTATGCAGCCTGGCAGGGTGGGGGGGAGCCGTGCAGACAGGCCCGGCGTGCCATAATTAAGAGTGTGTGTAATTTCCTATCACAGGCATTAGCAATATGTAAGGTGTGGAGTAATGGAAAATGTGGAAAGCTGGCACACTGGCTTGAAAACTAGCTCAACAAGAAATAACCTTGTGCTTCCGTAGGTGTATAATTGAGAAGTGTCAATTATATACGGTTGGTGCATAAGAGGATTACTGCGCTACAGAAAAGACCTCTTTGTCTGGAAAAATTACTAGTTGATAACAGAGATATTCCCCTCCCTTCTGGATTGTGTAAACAGCATTGGTGTATTTGCATTGCCTTCTCTCTTGTGAAAATAGAAATGCGTTTGCTTGGCATGTGTGTCTGTGCACTGCCAGGACTTTTAACTGTTTTGCTGCTGGCACCTCACTGCGTCTGGAAGTTGAAAACTCTTTTTGCAAAGCCCAGCAGCAGAAGGAAGGAGAAAAGCAAAGAGCCCACGTATTTCTCTGTGTTTCATTCAACGTGCATCATCAAATGCTTGGCATTAGTTACCATGAAAAGCTCTCAATTCCTACTTTTATTTACAGAAAAAATATAACAATTGGTTTGGCTATAGGCTTTGCATAAGGTTTTCACAAATAAAGGTAATTATTATTTATTGACATTTAGAAGTTTACTCACGGACAGAATGTGTGACATTTGGGGAAACAAAGACTTTTAGTGAGTCTTAGGAAAACCAAGGAAGAATTTCCTGAGTGTATTTTCAGGTTACTAAATCCAAGCCAGCACCCATCAACTGTCTCTGCTACAAGCATTCTCACAAATTAGAAATTATGTTAAAAACTAAACTGCAGAACGCCAGGGTGCGTGTACCATACCTGTAGTATCAGCTACAGTTGGTGAGTGGCCTAGACGAAAATTACACTTTTTTTGTAGCAGAAATCATGTCTAGCTTCTAAAACCAAACTCTGTGTGAGCTGTAAGCTAAGCGACTGAGGAATTCTCCCAACGCTAGTTTTAAATCCTTGCAGCATTCTCTCTGTCTGTTTTTTCCCTCGCCGACTTGGCTTTGCACTGTCTGTTGTTTATACACTTCTAGGGTGTTGCAATATATTATTTTAAGGAAAAAGCCACGAGGAGAGAGGGTATTAATTCCTATTAAAAGCAATATGAGCTTCCTCCTCCATCCCACAAAATGAGGCCTATTTATTTACTGAATTCTGAGCAACTGGTGGGTGGCTGGTGCTGGTGTAGTTCCAGGGGGCTGTGGCTCAGGGAGTTCTGCTCCCAGCTGGCAGAGCTGCATTTTGAAGGTAGGATTAGGCTTATCGGGGAGTTTCGGCTTCTCCCCTTGCCGAGACGTGCCCTGTGGTGCGCTACCGGGCTGCTGCTGGCAGACGGTACTGACTGGTGAGATTATTGGCGGCGATGCTTCTGGGAGCAAGGTGACTGCAGAAGGGAGGTACTGAGGTTCAAAGTGGTCCTCAGGGTAATTAGGGAAAGTCCTCACCAAACCTGAGGCTTTTAGGAGAGCTTTTGCTGTGAACTTGGCTAAATTGGGGCAGCTCAGGGCAGGGAGGTTGGGAGGGATGAGGCTACGATGATGATTACCGTGTGGCTTGGGGCCCGGGGTTGTGTTTGGGAGCAGGTGGTCCTTGCTGACTCGCATTAGTGGGGGCGATCAGGGCAGCCCCAGGAGGATCCCTCGTCCTCCTGAGAAGGAAGGAGCAAACCCCGACTTCAGCAGAAACTTGGATTGCAGTTCTGGCAGGAGCTTCCTGGGAAAAAGCCACACTGCGAAAAGTGCCGCGTGTTTGTGTGTTAGGGCTTGTCTTGTCAGAAAAAGATCCTGACAACTTGCACCTCTCCATCCATGGTGTCATGCTGACCAGGTCTTTGGCAGAGGTGGGGTGAGATGTTCTGGAGACACAGAGTCTCGCAGCTGCCGTGGGGACCGTCCCTCTCCCCAAGGGACAGTTCATCACCCCATGGAACCACCTCTTACCCCAGGAGACCGTCCCTCGCCCCAAGATAAGGCTGTACCTGATGGTGAAGAAGAGAGAAAAAGAGAAAGCAACAGTGACCAGACCCTGTGAGGAGAGATCCCTTTACAGGGTCAGGGCTGGGAGGCCTGGGGGTCACTCACCCCAGGTGACTGAAGCCGGGGTTCAGTTCACTGAACACCCGTATGAAAGTTCTCAGCTCTCAGAATTTCCATTCTAGCAAATTCTTATATGTATTTATCTTTCTACCTCAGGTAACAGCTTAATAACGAGCGTAATTAGAAGTAAACTATGAGTTCTCTTGTTCAAATACTTAGGAATAAAACACTCCTCAAATACTTTCTCTTCCGCTGTGTGTTGTGAAGGATTAGCTCAAGCTTTGCCAGATGTGAGGTGGCTGAGTCTCATTCCTGAAAAAATCGTTGATGGCTGTTGCTCTCCACCTGTACCTTGGCCATCTCACAAGGGCATTTGATCCCGTATGGCCAAATGATAACAACCCCACAGACAACTTCTCTTGTGAGTGTTGTGTTTTAAATTAATTACTTGAATTTGGATCTTGATGTCTGTCTGAGGTCAATCTCTGACTCACATTGTAGGGGGACAATGAGTTTTTCTTTAGTAATTGAATGTATACCTTCAGGTTTGCCAAATTTCTGCTCTCATCCAACCGAGTTTTCCCTGATACCCTCTACTTCAAAGCGTGGATTACCTCTGGCATTGCTCCCTGTGTAGCCAAAGAGCAGATTAAATCACTCTGAATGCCACAACTTTCCGTAAAGCATGCCAAATCAGTATGGCAGTGTCACATTTCTGCATAGCAAAGTACCACATGCCAGGCTTTTGTGCTGGGGGTATTATTAATGAAATGCTGTGATCTGAAATTAAGCCTTTGAACAAGACTGCCTGGGGCTGGTGGGCATCGGGAGTGGCAGCTGGCATCTGGGTCAGACGCTGCAGGGGGTTGGCAAGCACTGGGGTCTTCCCAATTCCTGATGTCCCTTTTGCTGACAAAGGGAATTTCAAGTGATGTGCATTTATAAAATACTTCTAGTTTCAACATTCATGTTGAGTATTTATTTACAAACTTTATATTCAACCAAGCTTAACTCTGAATGTTACCTTTGCTCTGATTTAATCCCAGCATTTGTGCTTGTGTTTTGTAGTGACCTGAAATGCAGTAAAAAAGCTGGGCGAGTGCAATGCCTGGAGGAAACATGCAACGTCCGTCAGCAGGAGTCACATCTCTGCCCTGCCAGAGCATCCCAGCAAGGGCCACCTGGAGCAGACAAGAAAGTCACCCCAAATCTCAGGTTTTTCTGCTAGCTAAAACCAGATAGAGATTAACATCATCTTCAGGGAGAGAGAAAAAAAAAAAAAAAAAA
>WAAB01024882.1:76680-95380 GCA_013389865.1 Piaya cayana
CCTCACCACTCTCAGAGTGAAGAAATTCCTCCTTATATCAAGCCTAAATCTGCCCCTCTCCAGTTTATACCCATTTCCCCTCATCCTGACATCACAAGCCTTTGTAAACAGTCCCTTCCCAGCTTTCTTGCAGCCCCTTCAGGTACTGGAATGTCACTCTAAGGTCTCCTGGGAGCCTTCTCTTCTCCAGGCTGAAGAGAAGGCTGTTTCCTTGCTCCACTTGAGATGCCAGCGGAGCCTCTCACTGGATCAAAGTTGTCTCTTCAGGCCTTTCATCTCTGCCTGATTCATATCTTGAGCAAGGAATGAGCCCATGTTTCCCACACTGGTAGGAAGGCTCTCAGAGTGGTTTTCTTGCCAGACAATTTGCATCTGTGCTCCCCAAAGGGTATTGGCAAACTCCAAGGTACGCACAGCTGCTGTTGCCCTGGCATGTCGGTCTCCGTGTCCCCCCTGCCAACAGCACCCGTTACAGCCCACACAGTTGGTCTCTGAACGCCTGTGTTCTGCAGGTCACTCGCCTGTGACAGACGCTCCTGTGATGTTTCCCACCCACTCCTGAAACCCAAAGGTTCCTATTGATTGAGAAAAGACAGTATCTGAAATTGCATCAGGTTTTTACTAGACTAGAATCACAGAATTATTTACAGTGGAGAAAATGTTCAAGATCATCAAGTTCAACTATTAACCTGGTGCCACCAAGTCCACCGCTAAACCATGTCCCTAAGTGCCACTTCCCCACATCTTTTAAATATCTTCAGGAACAGTGACCCCACCACTTCCCTGGGCAGCCTATTCCAGTGCTTAACACCCATACTCTTCCTCTACATTCTGAGGAAGGGCCAGAGTTGTTCTTGAGCAAAACTTCAGCTTTTTCCTTTGGAAAGTTTTGCACTGGCACTGAGGAATAAGCGTAAGGGCAGCATCCCAGGTTGATTCTCCAGGTTGATTCTTCAGTGATTATGAACTACAAGAATGGCAAATGTGACTGATCTGGGCAGTGGAACAGGTTGCCCAGGTAAGCCTCTTCTCCCAAGTGACAGGACAGGACAAGAGGGAATGGCCTCAAGCTCCATCAAGGGAGGTTCAGNAGGGACGGTGGATGAGGCGCCAAGGGGCATGGTTTAGTGATTGATAGGAATGGTTGGACTGATGATCCAGTGGGTCTTTTGCAACCTAGTGATTCTGTGATAAAAGCTTTCTTTTGAAAACCATGGACTGGTTGTTAACAGTTTTGTCAAACTCAGCCTCTAAAAAAAAAAGAGATATCTGCAAAATAAGAAGGAGAAGTGATGAACAGCTCTCTTTCTGGGCCTGATCTCAAATGTCCAGATTAGTTTGCTGACATTACCTCACCTAGTTGCAGGGAGAGGGCTTCATTTTCGCTGTGTGAGGCACTCAGTTCATCGCACTGAGCGCTGCAGGGGAAACTTTGTCCCACGCCCTGTTCTAGTAGATGTAAAACGTGGCTGGTGACCTTCATGCCAGGGCATGCCTGTGGCACAGGCTGTGCCAGCACCCCAACTCCTTCAGCTGGGTGGTTGCACTAGCTCTAGTGCCCTGATTGGTGGACAGTGGTGGCTTCAAGCCTCCTCCATCCTGCCGTGTTCCAGGTCTGAGACCTCTCTGTGAGCTCATGGGAAGGACCGTGCTCCTGCTCAGGGAAAATGAGAGTGCTAATTCAATTCCATTAATGGGCCCATGGATCCAAGTAAAAGCTACATCCCTCTGATACACCTCCTGCAAAGAGGCAGTTGAAGGCAACAGGCTAGGATCATCGCTACGAACATGGCACAGATTGCAGACATCCATTTGTCTGGGCACTTTTTTTGCTTTGATTTTCTTGTTTCTTCTGGGTTTGAGTATAAAGAAAGCAAACAGAGTAGTTGAGAAGAGAAGCACCAAACACATGTAATGCCATTTATCCAAGGGAAGCCAGATGAGCTCATTTGGAGGGAAACTTTAAACAACTTGCCATGCTGGTTGCAAACCAGTCGGGTGGGGAAAGCCAGGCCCCTGCTTGCCCTTGCCAGCCCGCACAGCTTTCCGCGCTCCACTGTCAGCATCACCCCAGCACATGGCTGGTGGCTGGTCTGCCTCAGTCTCTGGACAGTTTCAACACTCTCATCTACATGCTGGGTATCCTCCAGCTGAAGTGGAGGAGACACTTTGTCACCAGAGTTTTTATAAAATAGTAGAAAAGCTTATGTGAGGGGGTTAGTGGCTTCCTTGTTGTATTGGCTTTTAAAAAATAGTATTTTAAAACACTAGTGAATGTCAGAAGCTGTCGATTTGGGTACTCTCTAAGAAAGAAAGGCAGGAGTGATGAGAGAAGAACAGGAGTAAAGGGCAAGGGAAAGAAGAAGAAGGAGAAAACCCAAGGTGGAAGCTACAGAAAAACTTATCTGATGATTTATTTTATTTCTTCACAAGGCGTCTTACTTCCTCCTTCAGGTTTTATTGGTGCTATCTTTAAAAAAATTCTAAGCCAAGTTTTTTAATTACATTAAATTTTAAGTATAAATACCAGAAATTTTAAAATAAAATGGTGTTTGATAGGAATGGTTGGACTCGATGATCCGATGGGTCTCTTCCAACCTGGTGATTCTATGATTCTATGATTCTATGAGCTGGGAGGAGAGAGCACAGCCAGAGCAGAGACCTCAGGCTGGGGCTGGACACATCCTGGCCATGCAGAGCTGGGTGCTGGGGTGTGCAAACTACTGTCACCTTAGCTGCACACCCACTCCCTCCTGCAGTTCTGGGAGAAAAGTTTTAATGGTTGCAATAAAGAGCTTATTAAAATGTCATACAGGCTACATGCACATGAGCCCTCTGGTTAACAATTCACACACCATCCACTGAGCACAAGGTTGTCACTGCAGGCAGCCAAACCCCCTTCCCTCCCAACCCACCACTTCTTCCAGAGCTCACTTTGCCCCTCCTAACAAGCTTAAGCATAAAGCAAGCCAGAAAACAACTACAGCCTATTTGCTCCAGTATCTTAACCCAGAATATTCTTCAATATCCCATATACCAGAATACTTTATTTCCTGATTTTTGTTGATAAAAATCCCCAACCTGTAAATGAAAGGCAGCTGTTTGCAAACAAGTGCAGCACAGTTTGCAGTCACTGGCTGAGATTAATCTCCAGCTTTAGATGTTCATGATCGATACAAATTAAGCTTGCACTAGGAGTTGATTAAAAAAGGACAGAGCTGGTGTTTCTGAGCATTCATTTGAATTTCAGATTGAGTTTCTCTGATAGCATCCAGCAACATCTCCCTGCAATTTACTTTTTTTTACACAGGACTTTATAGAAGAGAGATGAGAAATAGCTCTCTTCAGATGCAGAAGAGCACACTTACGCATAGGCAAATTGGCAATTATTTCGCTTCTGCATATTCAGTTTTAAAGTTGGTTGAAACATTTCTCCCTGGAATTGGTTCAGAAGGAGAGTACAGCTTTCCCTAATTTGTGCTTCAAAACTGGTATTTTGAAATGAAAGATTTCAAATCAGAGTTTCATGCTGAGATTTTGGAATGCTGGGACAGCTCATTTAGCTGTTGCCTGAGCCGAAATCTTGTGAAACTACTCAGTGTCTCCACTTCTCACCCTAATTTTGGATAAAATCAAATGTCAAAGTGACAACATTTCCCACAGCAAATTCCTCCTTCTGGCTGGTGGAATTCATTCCTTACCACGCGTTAGCTGGTGCTGGAGGCAGGTCACTACATTCTAGTGGAGAAAATAACAATAATCTTTCCTGGGCTGATGCAGCCGCAGAGGGGAAACAGAGGTGAGAGCAGTGCAGCGCCATGAGCTGGCCATGGAGCACCTGCCCTCACTGCTCACCTCCAACTCCTCCAACACCTCCAGGGCTTCCACAGGCACCTCCAGCACCTCCAACACCTCCAGAGCTTCCATAGGCAACTCCAGCCCCTCCAATGCTTCCAACACGTCCAAGTGCTTTACGTGGAGAATGGCATCTGGAGTTGCAGTAGGTAAAGAATTGACTAGTAACGTATAATAACAGGAACGGATCTTCCTGATTTGGGCTGGTAACTCACGAACACCAAGACAGGGGATCCCAAAACTTGACAAAGCACAGGGAATGAACTTGTGCAAAAATGATGTTGTTATGAAGTTCACGCATAACCTTTAGCATTTGGATGTTGTTTTACCAGATCTTTTTTTTGTGCCTAGAGCTGGGCAGAATGCTCAGGGCTGCACACTCCTGAGCTGCAGGACACACAAAGGAGAAGGGATTGGGGCTTCACTGAACTCCTTTGCCTGCCTTGCTCGCCAGCCCCCAGATGCTGCAGCTTACAGGAGGCTCCCTCCTCACCTTCCTTTGCTGTGGGCTGATTTATGTTGCTGTTTACTCCATGGGCACTAAGCTGCCGCCAATCAAAAGGTTTCTTCCCTTGAATCAGCTGGGCAGGATGCTGTTTTACAGCCTGGGAAGGGTGCAAGTTGTACATGGGGCAGGGAGCAGGCAGGCCAGCAGCACCGGGACTGTAGCAGGACAGAGCCTGTAATGTTATAGCTGCAGCGGTTGTTGGCCACACCTTGCAATTTATGGAGGGCACGTTTCTAAGAATAACAGCTGATAATTTCAGTAACAATGTCTGGCACCGTATCACTGCTGGCGGAAATGCCACACGGTGTCACGATGGCACGTGGCAGCGGTTATCCACCTGCCTCAGAGGGAACAGGCAGTGGCCAGCGGATATATCTGAACACCTCGCTTCTTCTCTGAGGGAATGAACTTTTCCTCTAGCCCCAAACACACAGAGCAGACAGTGGCATGGTCAGAATAGTGATGAGCCTGCCCATTAACAGCAGCCCAGCCATACTCATCATGCAGCTAACGCATTGCACGGCATCACAGCAGCTCTGGGGAAGCGCAGGGAGGTCGGTGCAAGCAGCACTGCGCTCGCAGCCTCCCTTCCAGCCACTGCAGGAGGTACATGAACACTCCTGAGACTGGAATCCACTGTCCTGTTGCAAAATTCTCTTTGTCTGCATTTATTGTATTTGCTTATTCCAGTGCAGGCCTGCTTCCTCTGCTGCCCAGCTGAGAGGATTTCCTTGTTAAATGTCACCATAATAGGCACCTGCATCATATTTACTGTAGCTGTGCTGTGCTTTTAACTCCTGAATGGCTGCTCTGATTTCAAACAGGAATTAAATGCACACTTCCCATTCTTTACCCATCCTACAAGTCGATCCAAAACATAATGTGGAGGTCTGACAAGGTGATGGCCGCCGTTTCTGCTCTGCTTTTCTACTGAGGCTCCATCAGAAGTAATAAAGTTTATTCTTGCAATAAAGTCTGAAAACTCATTACATTCAGAAGCATTTTCTCACGTGATCCCAGACAGTGCACGCTGAGATCATTCACATCAAAGCAGCATACGCTTTAAATGTTTTTAAGAGTTTTGAGTCAAACTCCTGATGGTCAGAGCCGTGTTTCTGAGGGTGAGATGTGTGTCCCAAGTGCTGGCTCTGCTGCATGTTCCTGTCACTGGCCATTAACTGCACTGTGGGACAATGATGGGACTTTGTAAGGTTCTTCTGCTTCTGCTCCTCTCCACCATCAAGGTTTTCAGACCAGGAGTGTGATTAGCAGCCATGTGGCTTTTCTGCAGGTAAGGGTGTACAGACCACTCTGAAGTCACTTTCCAAATCCATCTTTTACATGCATTCTCGTCACATTGCTTGTCTTTTTGTGTATGCTCAGGACTTGAGAAATAAGCTTTGACATTTAGAAAAAACCCAAACCCAAACAGAAATCAAAGAAGAGATTACTGATAAAAAGGAGTGAGCAGAGACAGAGGAGCAGCTGTCAGGGTGGACAATGAATGCTGCACAAAAGAAAGGACAAATCTGCTGAAAATAATGCCCAGGAAGCTAAAGCTGTATTGCTGGTATGTGGTCAGAATTGGGTAGAACTGGGTAGAACTGTATTTTTCTGAAGCGAATGTATAAGCTGTTTGGAAATGTCCAATATTTTTTTAAAAAGAAGACGTTAATCCTATTTCATCGAGCTCTTTGAACACGCTGCATTTACATTTTATGTTTCCCACATAAAATAGGGATGACACCTTCATGTGTTTTACAGGGCCACGTGCCAGTTCCATTTCATTTTCTCAGAACAAGGTCCTGCTCTCTGTGGGGGTACCAAGGTGGGCCATTCCCCAGAATTTTCTGCTTTGCAGAATTGTGCTTTCACCCCACAAATGGAGCAATTCTTTGAAGAAATTGGAAAATGGGGAAGCCCAGCATGTTCATCTGATGAGGAGGATGATGGAGAGCTCCTGCACTGCAGCAGAGTCAGGGAACAAGGGGGCAGCAGGGCTGGAGGAGTCTGCGCAGAGCACACACGTGGAGCACCTGCCATGCCACCCTCCAAGCACACAGTTTAGCAGAGATCCTCTCACCCTTGAACTGAGCACAGGGAGGCCAGGGAGACCTGGGCACCCCCCAGCCTCACCTGCACTAGCTTCAGTAGCACTGTGCCAGCAGAGAGCAGCTGTGAAAACTTCTGCTATTATTATGTGCAGGATGACCACATTTCCTTGTCCAGTTAGGTCTGAGGCACAGCTCTCACTGACAACTGATTCTACAGAAATAAATAGGTTGCAAGACAACCTGTCAAAGAAGTTTGACTTTGGAAATACGTTAGCTTTGTCGAGACCTTGAGAGAAATGGTCAGCCCTAATGTCCCTGACCATCTCCACCTGGGCTCCTCCTCCACCCCTGCCCAGGACTCCATCTCAGCCCAGGGCTACTGCAGGATGTTGGGTTCCAGTCATGCCTAATGCACCTGGGAGATGTGCCTGACCTGGCTTGGCTCAGCAACCTTTCAGTTGTGGAGGGTTTTCTGCAAGGAATGATGTACTTCTTGTTTTCATCTAGGTATGTCAAGTACAGCACTGCTGAACTCTCGGGTTTGTTCCCTGCATCTTGCTGTTCCCATTTGAGGAGCTAAATGTTTCTAAGCTGGTTTGTCCTGTGCTATTGCAGTATTTGCTGTTACATGCATAAAGACAGACAGACTTCATTGCTGTGAGAGTTGGCTGCTTGCTCTAAAATGTAGGTTGCTGCATGTTAGACCTACTGTACTCGGAGCACTGCAAAATCCTCACACTGTAGTTCTGTAAATCTGGGGCTTTTAATGCTTTCAGAAGCTGAACTGCAGAAGACAGTCCTAAAGAGCAGATTCTCTTTTACCTTGTATCTGAAAATACAAGCAAAAGTGTTGCGTGTTCTGCAAAATATTACAAGGAAAATGTCCTTTCTCCTTCAGGGCACGATGGAATAAAGTGCCTTTTGTAAGGGCTTCAGATTATCAGGGAGACATTATGCAGCATGTTTCTGTTCAGAAATCGTGAGGGCTTTCCAGTGATGCATCTCAGAGGAGCCCCAGTAATTGAAGCCACCTCTTAAAACAAGGCTCCATCTTAAAACTATAAAGTGTGCGTTTGTTCTGTGACTGGGGTGAAATGTAACTTGTGAGCTCTACTGTGGATGAATTTATGACATGGAGAAGGGTTGTTACTGGGTTTCCTCTGTCTGGCTTATTTATTAACATACTGAACCTTCATATGAATGGCTGTCCTGGTTTCTGAGACTTGCTTAATAAAATTGAAACTATTGCCTAAAAATAGACAGGGTACTGGGCTCTGTAGGCAGGCTTTGGTACAGGTGCTAGACAGCTGTTGTGGATGTATTCATTACATTTTACTTTGTTTCTGTGTTTGCTGATTTTCCACTGGAAGACTGAATTTACCTAAAATACTTCTTTCCTTAAGTTCCAGCAAAGTAGTCTTATTGGGTTTTGGTGTGGGCTTTTCTGAGGACAAACTGGATCCCCTTTGCACCCCGGCCGTTGCTGGCTTTCCCCGACTTGTCAAACTAACACCTCTGGTGTCGAAGAGCAGCTGTGCTGCACTGGAGAGCAGGTACAGCCCCGGACTCTGCAGCTCTGGAGAGCTGATCTACCAAATTCAAATTGCTGAAGAAGAGATTAGTGATCTGCAAAGCTTGTCCTGGGCATTGTGCCACCTTTGCGTCAGTGGTGACGTACAGGCATGACCGTCTCCTAGACTCTATGAGCACAACTCCATGGCACTCTCCCTTCTTCCCATCCTCATCAAGTTAGAGTCCAAACTGCAAAGTCTCAGTGGGTGAGATTTGCCCCGTGGCAGCTGATCCAGCCAGCAGAGACGGATACATTTTGCTCTCTTGGCCTGGCCCCATCACGTGGGTAATGTGGCTCAAGGTGTGGTTTGAAGCAGTACATAGGCTGGATTTAAATCTAAGTTTGTGGTCTAAAATGATCTGAACATGTCCCGTATGGTGTCCGGAGCATGGAGATCTGTCTGCTGTTGCCTGTCCCTTAGCGATGGCGCTGTGTGTGGGGCAGGAGTTGTGCACACCCTCTCTGCATCTGCAGCATCTCCATACGGCAGCTGCACTGGCCGCAGCAGACTCTGCTGGCACTGCTTCCCCTGCCCAGCACGCAGCTTGTGTTGCAGCAGCGCTTTGACTGAAGTGCTGCTGTCTGCATGTCCTTCGCATCAGAGAGAAAAACAAAATGTGCTGATGAACTGGAAAATACTGGATCGGAAGATCTGGCTAGTTTCCCAGAAAGTGGCCGTGTGCCTTTGTGTGACCCATGGGACCCATATGTCCCCTGCTCTGTTTTCAGCGCATGATCAGCAAATGCTGCTCCCCTTTGTGCAGGGATGAATTCATTCTGCCGTAAAATACTGAAAATGACCACCAATGGATAAAACATTTCCTGGATTTCAGGGATACATTTCTGAAGCACAGATCAGTGTTTTGAGCGTGCAGTTTCTATTCTCAGCAGCAGCCAATAGCACCTGCCTATGCCCTGAATGTGGATGGGGATCCTGGCAATTTAGCTCTTACGATGGTATGGAGACACATTGCGGAGAGTAAAACAAATCAAAAACCCCCAAACCAAGAAAAACTCAGCTTATAAGCAGCTGCCAGTAAGCTAGTGCTAGTATTTTACCTGTTAGGTTCTGTAAAGTGAATAAGGAAGTGATACCAGGCTGTATTTTTATAGCATCTCAAGGAACCCTGCATCTTTGTTTTCCCCTGGTATCCATCTTTTGAAGACATCCAAAATCATGAAACTGTGACGAGGAGGGCAGTGAGACTAATTGTTACAGGGTTTTCATCACCAGCAAAAAGGTCTGTAGAGAGAAGTTGTCTTACCAAATTCACTGCCCTGGTTTGGGGGGAAGGAAGGGTCAGCCCTCAGGATGAAAGCCCAGATCAAAATGTGCTCCCTCTGCATTTTGGCATAGTAAAATCCTAAATATATAAATAGGCCCTTTATCATGAAAAATAATGGCTAACTCCATCAGTGCTGTCAACCACTCTGTCACTGTCATGATTTCCCAGAGATTATTTGGGTCAGTAAGAGGTTTCTGGTGCAGGAAAACTTCCTTTTTTTTTTTCCTTTCAGTCTGATCATTAGAGGGTTCCCAGCCTCCCTGGGACCTGGATAGAGTGTGAAAAGGTGGTTTTATGGTTCTTTGACTCTTCCATGGTGCTAGATCCAGGCGGAGGCTGATCAGGAGCTGCTTTAATTTGTTGTGTCATGAAGGCTTAAATCAAAGTGTTTCAGGTATCTGGCTGCTAAAATGGCCCCATCAGGCTTACAGTCAACCTGCCTGACTCCACTGTCTGCGGCTGAATGAGAAGGAATATAAAGCTGTCACTGAAGCTTTGTAGTTCCTTCAGCGATCCCTTCAACTTCAGCTTTGATTCCTCCGAGAATGCCGGGCAGATGTTCCCTGCTGGGCTTGGGCTGCTTGCACCCCTTAACGGCTGGTGAGACACTGCTCTGTTCCAAAAGCTTGTTAGAAGCGAGCTGCCAGAGGCTGACGACCTGAAACTTCCTCTGTGCTCAAAAAATGTACTATTTTGATAGTTACGGTTCCTCCCAAGGTTATTATAAAGCACCTCGCATCCACACATTGAAGTGCTCCTGGTAGCGAACGTGAACGCCAAATATTTTTGCAGAACTGCTGTTCCATTTGCAATGGTTTCAGTGCCAGTGCAGATGGAAGTTGATGGGGGAATAAGCACAGACAGGATAAGAAGTCCTGCTCTACAGTGAGCCTGGGATCTACTCATGCTGTGAACTCTGTGATAAGCGTTTGTGCAGGAGAAGTGTTTTGGAACAATGTTAGTATGACGTTGTAGCAAGACAGAAGCTGTCGCTGGCATAAACTGGTCAAGGCATGGAGGGAACGGCATCACCTAGCCTGTACCTTGGAGTTCCCTTCCCAGCCCCAGAAACCCTCCAGCAATAAGAACTGCACAGCCGGAGGGTCTCTGACAGCACAGTTATTGGAGGTAGCAAGCTGGAGGCTGGAACAAAGCCTCAAAGGCTTTGAAGCTGACTTCAGAGCTCAAGACTGAGCGTGTGAAGGAGATGGGGTGGAGGGGTGCAAGATAGGTGGTTTCTGACAGCGGGAGGGAGGGATGGTGATGCTTCTGCAAGACTCAGCCCCAGCCCAGGGACAAGAAAGCTGCCCTCATGGGCCTAAATTTAAATAATAAATAATAATAAAAGACTCTAGAAGGGCTCTGGGGATGTGACGCTGGGGCAGCTTCTTGGCTTTTGCTCAAAAGCAGGAGGAGGGAGTCCAAGGAGCACCCAGGTCAGGGTGAAACCCTGTGCCTGGGGGGGCACAGAGAGGAAGGACTGGGACTATCCTCACCACCATCCTGAGCACTGAGGGTGGCTGTTGCAGGTGATTAATCACCATAGCTGCTTTTCTAACTAAACCAGAAATAACTCACAGCTCAGACCGACTCCTGGACATGCATGCAGGAGAGGGCTGTGGGGACAGACACTGGTGATGCTGCACCGAGGCCACGTCCCCTTCCCTGGTCCTCACTGTACTACAGGAATCAAGCTGTCTTGTGCTCCAGCAGAATCAAGTTATTCAAAGATTATTATTTTTTTAATTATTCTATTTAACCTTGTCATTGTTCAGTGTTTTCACTTCAATCCCACTAGCACTGAGGTCCTTACCAATCCACTCTGCTGTCAGATCAACTTGGGAGCAATCGTCACCGGCTGCTACCCTGGCTGCTCAGGCTGGGGATGGAGCAGGGGCAGCAGAAGTTTCCTCTGGGTCAGCCCCAGCTTCTCCCCACATGAGGTAATTTTTCCTCAGGACATCAATCACTGCTTTTGGGCCTGGTTTTGTCGCTGCTTCAGTTTGTAGTGATGAATCAAGCCCAGGAAGACAAAGCCTGTATTAATTTTGTTACAGTCTGGTGCATTAATACACTGGTTATTAACTATTATAAATCCTTTTAATGAGATTCTGAGCAATAACATCTGTTCTAAAAATATACCAAGAAGGTAAGGAGACACAAAAACCTAAGTGCCAAAGAAGCTACTTTAATTTCTTAATGTATTTCATGTTATGAATTTACAGGAGAACTGCTTGCTGTGGGTATTAAGCAATTAAATTGCACTCGTGGGCTGAAAATGTCAAATTAGGTAACATTTTCCCCAAAATGGCTGCTCCACAGCTCCAACTGTGCTGGCTAGTTTGTATTTCACTTGTAAAATTTAAACATATGTGCAAAGAGGAGCATTTTTAGTCCTGGCTATGTTGTAGGCATGTCGTTAAAACAAAGATAACCAGATTGGCATCTGTGGCTGAGCTGGGAGTGAGGAGTGAGCTGGGAGGTCGGGGGGCTGCGGTGTTGGGGGGCAGCAAAGCTGTGCCAGGCTGAGCTCCGTGCAGCTCCTCAGGACACACGGTCTGTGTGCCCACAGCACTGCTGCTGTACTTACTGATGTAAGACAGCAAGTACTTACTGATGGATACAAACCCCAAAATAATCCTAGCAAGCTGCTGAAACTAGTGGGGAATCGGGCAGCAACAGAGAATTAGAGGAGCTTCATAGAAAATCCTAAAAAGAAATTTCTCATGGGTGTTGGATGGAATTAATATTAGACCTGATGCACACAACCCCTGAAAAATCATTGTTTTCTCACTCAAAACTGACTCCAAACAAGCTACTTGAATCCCCCAGGCACTGTTAAAGATGTGGATCTGCTTTTTCATTAAAGCTCAACCTTCTCAGCATTTCTAGCACTAATTCAAGCCACAAAAGGGGAAAAACAGCTTTGCTGGAGGCTGAAGGCTCCAGCCTCCGGGACAGCCCTTGCAGGAGGCACAAACCCTGCAGGCAGAGCAGGGGGAAAGGGAAGGGGCAGAGCACGGATGCTCCCATGGGATGCTCCCTGCTGCCCTTTGCATCCCAGCACAGCGCAGTACGGTCCCATCTTCTGGCCAAACCTCGGTACAGCAGGCAAAAATGCACCAAGCAAGAAGATTCGACTCTTTATTTTACTATTAATATGATTTGCACCGAATTTTATTCCTTGGGAAAACGTTAGTTGCTCAAGGTTGAAATTTTTTGTAGAGAGGAAAGGGCAGTTTTGCTTCATCTTCTGACTCAAAGGTTTTGAGGAAGAACTTGGGAGCTGCAGAAACGTTTTGTTCTGGCCTTTTCTAAATTGAAAAGCTAGGCTGATGCGTTTCACAATGATTTGTGGTTTGGGGAAATGGCTTAGAACAGACTAAACTGCAGCTGAAATCCAAATGTGGGAGCTATCCCAGCACTACAGGACGGTGGGAAAATGAGCCCCAGGTGGAAGCATCTAACCTGGAGGGACTTGAGGGGTTTCAGGGGGGGAAGAGTGCATCCTCTGCCTTGTCAGCACTGGCTGTTGGTCTGAGTTTTTGGCTGTAGTCGATTGGCTGAGTGGTGACATGTGGCCAAGGGCAGTGCAGGTGCCTGCTGCCACGTCATGCCACCCTGGGGCTACTCCTGCTGCTGCAGACCGTGCCCGGTGGGCTGAGTGCCACCCCCACAGTGGCTGTCACAATGCAGGGAAGCAGGACCCAAGTAGGAGCAATCTCGTGCGTGGGCGTTGTGGTGGGCAGAAACTGGGTCTGGATGGTTTTTTACCACCCCATTCCTCCACCCCCGCGTGCCAGACAGTGGCCTTTTCATTCCCCAGGTGCTGTGGCTCGTGGGGAGAAGATGTAAATTGTATTTTCATTCCCTCATTCAGCATGGAACAAAAAATACATGTTTTAAAGTGTGTGCCTCCTCCTGGTGCTTTGAGGCTTTGCCAGCACAAATGCAGGTCACTGATCTGCAGTGAAGAACAAGGTGTTTTCTTCCTGCCCATCTCGACACCTTCTTTCCAAGTAAATTTCTCCCACCTCATTTCCCCGTATTCTTTCCAGGCATATTGTGTGAGGATGTTTCAGTGGACACGTCTGCTTTTATTCAGAGAACATGGAGGCAGAGAATGCAACTAAGAAAAGAATGTGAGATGTGAGGATGTTACTGTGGCTCACCAAAATTTCATATGAGTAGCTATTTCATACAAGTAGCTATGGCAGGGGAGTTGGAACTAGATGATCTTCAAGGTCCTTTCCAACCCAAACTGTTCTATGATTCTATGAAGGACTTTTGATGTGCCTTGTAGGAGGGATTTGACTCGATAACATACCACCTTGCTCAGCAGCATGGTCTGGTTCTGGACATCTGTCCCGATCTCTGTGGGCATCTTTCCTATAGGACACAGAGGGGAGCAATGGAGTGAGGCAATGGAAATACACCAGCCTACCCCCCTGCCCCATCTTCTAGGAGGAGATGCACAAAGCTGGGAGGCTAATGACAGTAAAACATGGGATTCATAAGACTGAGCATCACAGGTCCTTCCAACAGGAGGAACGGAGGCCAAAGAACCCACAAGCAAGCAGAGTGCAGCTCCTACTGTGAAGACAGGGTAGGATGATGGAGCAGGCTTCATCCACCCCGGGCCTCCCACCTTGTGCCGGAGCAACAGACACCAAGCAGCAGAAGCAACCCTGGCTCAAGAAAAATTTTACGTTCAGACAAAATTCTGGAAGAAAGTTTAAACATCTGATGAGTTTCCAAGTAGGAAATACAGACTGCATTTCGTCTTGTCCTAAGAGGAGAGTCTCACAGGCCTCACAGCTGTTAGAATTATTATACTTCAGTATAACAGGAAATATTGCATATTCCCATAAAGGCAGAGGGCAACCACACAGCTGTCAAACCTGGAATCCTGGACAGCAATCGAACAGTGTTGTTTGAGCTGCTCACTCAGTGTGATTCTCCCCGTTGCGTTTGCATCAACCAGAGGCTGGCAGCAGCCATGCTGCCTCGTACTGACATCAGTTGGCTCTTATACACCCTATCAAACATCATATGCAATCTGCTGAATTAAAAAAAAAAAAGATGATAATTCATGCACAAACATCAAATCCTGCTTGGGACATGAGAGATTCTGCTGCAGAGACCTTTTTAAGCACTAATTCGCTGATGGCTTAGTACCTGCTGCTTTGATTTACAGATTGTTTGGAGACCCACTGTTCCAAACCAAAGCCCCCTGGCTCGCATTCTTTGGCAGTTACTAACTGGTGGCTTCTCTACAGCACACGGCAGGGTTTAGTGGCTGATAGGAATGGTTGGACTCAATGATCCTGGGTTTCTTTTCCAACCTAGTGATTCCGTGACTGTTCAAAGCCCTAAGAAACTGGTGAGTAACATGCCAGAAGGACTGATCTAAACTGAGATGATACTTTTTGTTTTTTATGAAAAAAAAGAGCCATCATCCCTCCCTGAAGCCAACAAACTTCTGTGGGTATAGAGGGACAGGCAAGGAGTCTGTCTGCAGCGAGAGGTATGAAACGTGATGCCAGAGCTGCCACCTGGGCTGTGCGGATGCAGCCACACAATGTATAAGGCTGCATTTTCATAGTGTAGGATAAATGCTGAAGAGCTTTTAAAAGCACAGAAGAACATATACATAAAGGGAAGTCATGCTATTTAGATAAGCACACCTTGACCTTTAGAACTGCTGGCAAAGCAGCTGGTTTGCACCAGCTCAAGAACCCTGCAGGCAGCACTGAACCCTCCAAGCTGGAGGCTCAGAAGCACCTGCCCTCATGTCGGCTGGCTCCTCACCCTCCAAAACACATGTTAAATACTGGGGCAGACTCTGCTCCACCCACACACCAGCTGCTTTTGCACAGAGACTTGTATGAGAAGAACGTGGCTGTTCCCCATGGCATGTAGCGGTGGGACAGAGCTTCCTCTGCCTGCTGGGCAGATCCATTCCTTCCAGAAAACGGATGGCAAAAGGAAGAGCACAAGGTATTCTGGGCTTTAAATTTTTTTATGGTCTCTTTTCGAAGTCCTAAAATAGACTTTTTCCTTGTAATAATCCACAACAATTGATTGACAGTGCCTGAAATAATGTTTCCTAATCCACATCCTTGAACTATGTAAGCAACTGAGTCACGGAGGCATAAAACTTGCTGTGCATGACACGACAGATGGGGTATTGGAGCTCACCTGCGTGCTTGGGCACATTTGCACACCCCTGATGAGGGAAGGCCTCATAGTGAACAGAGGTTCACCTGAATTATTGAAAATTGCCTTTCACATTCTGCTTTCCAGGTGGCACCGTGGACGCCCTTCCTAAAAACTCACTGTGAGATGATGCCTGCTCTTCCTTGCTGCACACACAACATTTCAGAGTGGCCCCTGTGGCATTTCAGAGCAGTTGCTGCCTGTGCAGCAGCCCCAAGAGCATTTTGTTCTGCAGATGCTGCATCAAGCCAAGGCCTGCTGGCTGGGCAAAAGCTTTTTGCTGCTGCTGTGCTTAGGAATTTTTGCTGATTTGTCTTAGGAGAGCAATAAATATAACTTGTAACCCTCGATAATTATTTATAGTTACCTCTTCTCAAGAGTTAGCACTATTATACATGCCTGACCGCTTTCTTATTATCAAGATTTTGAGAGGAAAAAAAGACTGTTTTGTGGCTGAAATAAATCCCTGGTGTTATTCACAGAGTCACAGATGTTACTAGCAGAATAATTTCATTAGCAAGCATGCTGCTTAAATTCTTAATAATTAAGTGATCAAATGGTTGCTCCTTAAAAGTGAATTTTGCTAAGTCCCACAGCAAAGCATTGATTTACCAGGCCAACACAAACATGATTTATTCATAGCCGTCTTTTATGAAGAGGTACAATGGCATTCACTTCAGGCAAACAGCTTTTAGAAATTAGAACATAGTTATTTGTGACCTTTAAAGTACAAGTTCTGGAATGTGGCTCTTCCGCCGGCTTTAATAACATCATATTCTTCTCTCAGAGAACAACCAGAGGGTGGAAGTCAGAAACAAGGGACTGAAAGATTCCCCCTCTGCACCCAGCCTGAGACAAAGAGAATCTCATCACTTCGACTTTTTCATTTGGGAACTTTTCAAGTTATTTGCAAGCCTGTATGACTCTGAACTCCTGCAAACTGCAATCCTTGCCCACATATGACAGAAGCAGCAGCGCTAACAGGGGAGGGTAGTGGTGCACCCACACTCCGGCAGTTTTTGCCACCCAAGGGGAAACATTTCTCATTTTCCAGTAAGAAAAAGCCAAGGGAAAGCCCAAGCCTCTCTGCCTCGGGACCTTCAGCAGCGCTGGTCCCTGGCAAAGGTTCCCAACAAAGCCTGGAGCTGAGCAGGGGCTGCTAGGGTGAGGGGCAACTACAGCTGGGCTCAGTGCTCAGTGCTGGGCGTTCTGCCTTGGAAAGGGCCAGCAGCAGCCACAGCAAAAGTTGGGAGACTTGTGTGACCGCTCCAGGACTGTTTGCCAGCAGGGGCTGGGCAGAGGCCTCACTCAGCTTCTGACTGTCATTTTCAAAGAAGAAAAAAGTGATGAAGGTGCTGAAGAAAACTTCTAACACAAGGCAAGGCATCAGTGCACATATAACACAGAGGGGTCAGTTTTCTATAAGGCACATCTCTCTCAAGCAGGAATTCAAAATCATGCAGTGGCACTTTTCACCTCAAGAGGTTTTACTACCAAGGTCACAGAAAATGCATGGAATGGGGTGGCCTCATGCAGCATCTCAGCATGTTGTTGTGACCACTGTGCAGGCTTGACCCTGTTTCATAAGCAGCAGAGCTAAGGATAGAAAGGAAAAGATTTTTTTTTTCTCTCCAATTGACCTCCCTGTCTTTGGTGTCAGTTGGCTTAAAGTTGTTCATAAGGCTATGGGCTGAAAGAAGATGGGGATACTGAGAAGGTTTTTTTCTTTTGATTTTGTTTGATGCAGATTATAAGCTGCAGGACAGCTGAAGAATTTGGGTAGGAAATTTGGGGCTTTTTTCACAGGCTACTGGTGTTGCTTTGCTAGTGCAAATGTGTTTCAGTGTGCTGCACCAAAGAATGTCAGGATGTAAAAATACTCTTTTATCAGGAACTGAATCTGGGCA
This sequence comes from Piaya cayana, assembly GCA_013389865.1. Classification (NCBI taxonomy): domain Eukaryota; kingdom Metazoa; phylum Chordata; class Aves; order Cuculiformes; family Coccyzidae; genus Piaya; species Piaya cayana. The sequence continues at coordinate 94,083 of WAAB01024882.1, forward strand.
AGACCCTAGCACCTGTGACTCATGCAGCAGGCAGAAATGAACGTGGTGACTGCTGCTGGTGAGAGGAACTGGGCACATCTCCCACCCAATGGTGCTGGCATCCTCTGGACCCTTTAACCCACTGGGAACAGCTTCTGTCCCAAGGCAGGCTGCAGACCAGCAGGGGTGAGTGAGCTCTCTCTCTACCAAAGGCTTCAAAACTGGTGGATGAGAAGGAGAAGCTCTTCCCCAGCAGTGAATTGTTGCCTTCCTGCATGTCCTGGGCTCCTCGTCCCACCTAGCCCCGGCACACCAGTGCTTGGGGAGCAGCAGGATGAGCCACTGCTGCTACATGGGTGCCACCTTTGGAAGCACAGACAGGATATACGGCCTGCTTTGAAATTTTAAATATGAGCGTAAATGGCTCTGTGGATTCTGCCACAGGGTCATTTCTGTCTGAGAACTAAAAGGCTTCTAAAAATACAAAGGGAATTTGCAAAATGAGAAAAGGGTTTGTGTAATGAAGCACATCGCTCTGAAGCAAGTGAAAACATCAGTTTTGGAGCTGAAAACATTTTGTTCCTAGATTCTAAACCCTGTCAATGTATGTTACTCAGAGGGAGGCGAGATCAAGCCACTGGGATGCAAGGAAAATGAAAAGAAAAATCACTTTCCTTTCTCTTGCTTTGTGTGCCTACAGAGCTGCTGTACTCCAGGCTAATGAAAGCTGTACTATCCTTTTGATACCTCTCCCTCACCATTTACCCAGGTTCTTGCTGTATCTTTCAGAGAAGAAATGAATAAAGTTCAAAAATACATCTTCTCTACCCCTTGAAATTTTAGCCTTTGCTTTGGCCACCTCTGCTCTGAACACTCAGTTTGTGCCTGCTGAAAGTCTGTGCCTAGACCTGGATCCATGGATGTCTGTGCACCCTTTGCCTCACGCTGAGTTCCCTCTCTCTGCCAAATCTCAGGGGCTGCATGGGCCAGTGGTGGGCTCACAGGCACCTCCTGGTGAGGAGCAGCTACCAGCAAAAGGAAGCCAAGAGCACCCCAGAGGAAACGCTCTGGATGCAGCTCAGCACTAGGAGAGGGGGTGAAGTGATGAATCATAGAATCATAGAATCACCAGGTTGGAAAAGACCCATCGGATCATTGAATCCAAGCATTCCTATCAGATACTAAACCATGTCCCTCAGCCCCTTGTCCACCCATCCCTTAAACACCTCCAGGGAAGGTGAATCAACCACCTCCCTGGGCAGCCTCTACCAGTGCCCAATGACCATTTCTGTGAATTTTTTTTTCCTAATGTCCAGCCT
>WAAB01024882.1:95398-106531 GCA_013389865.1 Piaya cayana
TCTCACCAGTGCCGAGTACAGAGGGAGAAGAACCTCCCTGGACCTGCTGGTCACACTGTTTCTGATATAAGCCAAGATGCCACTGGCCTTCTTGGCTACCTGGGCCCCTGCTGGCTGATATTCAACCAACACTCCTAGGTCCTTCTGCAGGCAGCTTTCTAGCCAGACTTCTCCTAGTCTGTAGCTGCATAGGGTTGTTGTGCCCCAAGTGCAGGACCCGGCACCTGGTCTTGTTTAAACCTCATCCCATTGGTCTCAGCCCAGCCGTCCAGCCTGTTCAGATCCCTTTGGAGCCTCCTGCCCTCCAGCACATCCACGCTTCCACCCAGCTTATTATCATCTGCAAACTTGCTAAGGATGCACTCAATGCATCCAGGTAATTGATAAAGACATGGAACAGGGCTGGACCCAGCACTGAGCCCTGGGGAACACCACTTGGAACTGGCCTCCAGCTGGGTTTAGTGCCGTTTAACACCACTCTCTGGGCCCATGACTTCATCCCTTGCTGCTTGTAGGAGGAGCACAAGTCCACACTGCCCGCCCCATGGTGGATCTTATGGGTCAGGGTCCCATTCCCCTGGGAGTGTGCTGGAGGTTGCCCATAAACCTCACACCCAGGGACTTGTAGTGGGCAAGACTGAAACCCCTTCCCAGATGGAGAGTGGGCTGCAGCGGGGATGAGCCAAACTCCTGCTCACCATGGGTTCTCCTGCCTCACTGCACCCCTGCCTTCCCTCCCCTGCTCTTTTCCCAGCTGTCCTTTGCGCCTCTCTGCTGGCACTGGCACATTCTCCAGCTCCAGCCTCACGTGCCAAAAGAAAACCCTGGCTGGTAATCTCAGTTCTCCACAAATGTTGGCCAGGGCTGGATGTGTATAGAAGGGCTAGTTTATGAACTATAGATCGGTTCCTTCCCTTTGGTAGAGTGATGCCTAAATCCCTTAGAAAATCAAAACTTCCAACATCTTTTTCCTGTCTTTTCATATTTTTTCACTTCCAAATTGCTGGTAGCACATTCCACAGCAGCCATGGGCGATCAGTCAGACAAAATATGGTTCATTTCATCAGAGTATAGTTCTCTACAGTCTGTTTCTCCTGGCCTCCGGAGAGCAGGATGCTTCTGAAGTCAGAGCAGCAAAATGCCGCTTCTGTGTCCCAGCAGACTAAATTTAGTGATGCCACTGGCAGCAAACATCATCTTGCTTAAATAACGAATAGCTATTAGCAGTGGGAGGAAGGGAAGAGGAGCACTTGGATCTGAGAGGGGATCAAGGCAGTGCCAGCAGCACTGTGTACCCACCACATCCTCAGGAAACTTTCCCTAATGTGGGAAGGCTCAGCTCAAGGCATGGAGATGCTCCACCCGCTCAGATTAGGGGTCAGATGGGACTCCAGGTGAATCTGTCAGCAACAATAATCTGTTAATCATTCAGCAGGTTTTAATAACTGTAATTACCCTTGGCACACTTGCTGAAGACTGGAATTAATGAAGCTTCCAGAGAGAGAGAGCGCTTAAGCTTTTCAATAAATGAGCAGCTGCCTGTGGATGCAAAGCAGGCTCCATCTAGGAAGGAGAAGGTTCTGCATCACCTTCAGCAACGCTCCTGGGTGGGATGAGCTCACGAGAGTCATTGAGATGAGGGGAGAGAGATGTTCGTGGGCCAGGATAAGGAGTGGATGAAAGCCAGTGGTGATGGTGCTCACCTCGCTCATTGCCCTGTGGGAAGGGGGAGAGGAGGTGTGGATGAGCTCAAGGCTGGAACCTGCTTGGCTCTGCCTGAAGCTGGTTTGCTCACCTCTACAAGATGGTTGTCAACATTTGAAAAATCCTGAGACTGAAAGTGGTGCACACAGCTGCATTTACCAACTCAACATTTTCTCCATGCAAAAAATCAGCAGTGCTTCTGGAGCCTGCATCTAGGCAGGAGTTTCTAGTCTGGGCCGAGAGGAAAAACTGGATTTTACAGAAGTGCCTTCATTGCCATTATTTCATTTGCTCTGGTCTAAGAAGTAGGAGCAGGAATAAGCCCCTCAGGAGAGCTTCCTTTTCTCTTCTTCAGGCATGAGTCTAGCAGCCACAGCGTAAAGCAGATGATAAACAAAAATGAGATTCTGCGGGAGAATGACAGACTGAAAACCTGCTAATTATATATCTCCATCCCAACCCTTCTCCCCACAGCCTGAAGCTAAATTATGCCGTGCAGGTCAGGACAACTACTCTGTGCTCTCCAGACCCCCTCCCTGCCCACATACCCACAGCTGTGGTTACAATAGGTGTGTCCTATTCTGGGAAACCCATAGAAACAGAAATAAAACTTCAAAGCATTTGAGAGCAGGAATGGTGAGTTTTAAATCCATAGCGGTTTGTACTGCAAGGAGACTTCTAGGAAGGAGACTGACTTATTGCATGGGTGTGTTTGTCCATGGGTGGCACAGCATGACTCCTCACTTTCTGATCACTGTGCCTTTGGCATAAAAAGCACATGTTATTTTACACTCCTCTGAAAGACACACGACTACAGAGCTTTAGTGAAATCCCATATGGTATTTCAGATTAAAACAAAAAATACAGCTGTGTGCTTACATACAAATTTTGGAAGTTAGCAAAGGACTGTTTTTAGCTATAATAGCAGGTTTTGGTTTCGACAGAGTTAGACTCATGCTGGTTTCAAAGAGAAGCTCGCTGACCGCAGTGGCAGCACAGATGCCGGCAGCAGCAGCTCCCAGGTGGTCAGAGAGACTCCCACATGCTGCCAGCTGGCAGTCATAGAATCATAGAATCATGGAATCATAGAATCATAGAATNGGCCCATTACCAGTTTGTACCCATTGCCCCTCATTGTGTCACCACAAGACTTTGTGAACAGTCCCTCTCCAGCTTTTTGCAGCCCCTTCAGGCACTGGGAGGTTGCTATAAGGTCTCCTTCGAGCCTTCTCTTTTCCGGGCAGAACAACTCCAACTCTCTCAGGCTGTCCTTGTACAGAAGGTGTTTCATCCCTCTGATTATCCTTGTAACCTCCTCTGGACTCATCCCAACAGCTCCACATCCTTCTTATGTTGAGGAACTGGACACAATATTCCAGATGAGGTCTCACAAGAGAGGAATAGAGGGGCAGTCACAGCATTGCCTTGTGCTCAGCTGGCCAGGGCACAGCAATTGGCATTGCAAGACCCAAACCCCTTGTTGTCACCTGCCCTCCCCTCCTGCAGGCACCTGTGCTCTCTTTCTGGAGGTGGCCACTGGCCTGCGGGGATGAATGGGGCCACGGCTATTGGAGGGAGCATGCCTGCCATCTACATGGGAGAGCATTTCTGCTGGGGCTGCACATGCTACCTTGTCCTTCAGGAAGCTGTCCCAGGACCAGCTGCTGCCTCCGACCTTCATTCTAGCTTGATGAGGAATTTTTTTTTTTCAGATAAAACTCCTATTTATCATGAGTGAATTAAAATACCATTCCCATAATCTCTGCCAATATTGCCTCAGATGTCTCCAAAATGTCTTCTTGCAAGCCGTGATGTTAGAAAGAGAGCCTTGTGCAAGGTCAGGAGATACTTTTAACAACTCAGACTGCAGGAACAGCCTTGCACTCAGAGATCTGCGAGTTGCAGCATCCTTTTTCTTCCTTAGCTGTGGCAGCATGACAGGCTCTTCGCTCTGAGAGCACATCCTGACTCATGTAAGTGGGATTCTGTAATACTGTTAGTGATGCAAAGGATGTAAATGCCAGTAATGTGAACAGGCTGTGCCATGCTGATCCGGGCACGGCCTTCCAGGCAGGTCTACTTGCACAAAAATGTAGTTTATTAAAATAACAATGCCCATTAGAGACCAGTATAGCAAGGAAAATCCGAGAGACTGACTGGCAGTGGCACATACACTGCCTGCCCACAGGTGGAAACAGCCAGCGTGTTACTCATTCTTCTGACAAACAAACTGAGCAGCCAGGGGTAAGGAACATGAACTCCCAGGGAAGGATGCAGGGAGGCTTGTTCCAATGGCTCGGCAAATTTGAAAGAGAATCATGAGAAATCAGGGCTTGCTGATCTGCCAATTTGTCTGTATTTCAGGAGTTGGAGCATTTCTGATAACAGAAAATCCTTCCTCATAAAGCAGCGCAGGTCACCTTTCTTTAGTTCATGCTCACTTCTTCAGAACAATCCCTTGTGGTGCTTCCCAGCAGCCCACAGCAATGTGCCACGGGGGCTGGAGCTGCTACCCGAAGCCAGCATCTCTTCACCAAGTAAACTGAAGAATAATCACTGCTTGTGTTATTTGGGAATACTGAAAAGGGCTCTGCACACAGTGAAAACCTTCCTTGTAGAAACAGCTCCATCTCACATGAGACAAAATTATCTAGTATTAAAATATTAGGCTTGGGATCAAATCTGGACTAAATTATTTTGCCAAACCCCTCCCCTATAATTTTAGGTTACACACGTATTTAATTACCTCTGTTTCTCACATATAAAATGGGAAGAAGACAATTTCCCCAGCTGCCGTGCAGTCCTGATTCCAGCAGTTCCAGCAGCCCCAAGGGTCTGCATTTGGCTTTTAGTTGAGGGGGGACAGAACTCATTTGCTCTGCATTTCTGTAACACAGTGCCAAACCTCATCTTTTGCTTCCTGCTAATATAGCTCACAGTCAACAAAAAGCAGCTGCAACTTGACCCTTCTAAGTCCCCCGATTTCTTCTGTCTAACATAGTATTCTGCCTGAGTCAACAAGGTTTCAGCCAAATGCTGGCTCTTGGCTCCCTCCCATTCATCAAAACTTGACTTTCTTGTGGCCAGTATGGCAATTCCTTGCATGTTAGAAAACATTTTTTTGGATGGAGCTGCGTGCTTTTGAGCCACATTCTATATCATAATTGCTGACTACCCCCATTTTAGAAAATTATTTATTACGCTGTTGTGTTGACTTTTCCTTTAATCCTCTTTCACAACCAATCAGTGGAAAGTTCTGTCTAAGAAAAATGACCTCCAGTCTCTAGTAGGTGTCATCTCTTCCATTTATTATCGTGTTATTTCTCACCTGTGTGACTACAAAGTGCAGGTGTTCATTGGCAGCACGTGACAAAGAAGCAGCGAATCTAAATTTCTCAGATTCTTTCTATGAAATGTGATCCTGTTCAAGACCAGTTTCTGGATAAGATGCAGAATGATGGCAGAAACGCAGGTTTCTCACAAATGCACATTTCAGGACTGCTGCACCATGCTGCAAATTTAGTACACCGTGTACTGAAATAGCTGCAAATACAGCCAGGATAAACAGACTTGCCAGACCCTGTGAATAACCTACTGAATCAGGAGTGAAGTAGCTACGTCCCCAACTGTGATGTGAGATATATATATATAGTTTTATATATGTAGCACTATAACAGCCCATTATTATTGACATAGACTAACAAATCCCAGGTTTTTGGCCACCGGATCATGCAGGGCAGTTAGGGAAGCTGTAAAAGTAACTCCCATTGAATGAGACCCCATAAAGTATGTTCTCCAAGTGAGCCTAGAGGTGTTTTGTGGGGGGAATGCATAACGGTAACAGAGACCCCATGTGAGGACAGACAAGCTGCAGCTGCCGTCTGTGAAAACCGTTTTTACCAAAGACATGGAGCTCACACAGCAGAAGGGGAAGGGGTCATCTGAGCGCTGGCTGGAGCCGTGACAAGGCTCATAGCAATACACGCAGCGACCAAGCTCATGGTCAGTGCCCTGCTGTGACCATATGTCATTGACTCACATCAGTGTCATTTTTTTCCCTCTAAAATTTCCAGTAACATTGCGACACCTTCCACGACGCGCTGTTTGATGTCATACCCTCTACATCTTGGTACTAAAATCAGTGACAAGGCTCATAGCAATACACGCAGCGACCAAGCTCATGGTCAGTGCCCTGCTGTGACCATATGGTCATTGACTCACTTCAGTGTCATTTTTTTCCTCTAAAATTTCCAGTAACATTGCGACACCTTCCACGACGCGCTGTTTGATGTCATACCCTCTACATCTTGGTACTAAAATCACCCAATTGTAATTTCCCACTACTGGAAGCTATTTAGGAAAGACTTAGACGCAAAGAAAAGATTAGGAACAACAAAATAGTTATGTTTCAGCATAGAAAATATTGTTTAAAACGTNCGTGACAAGGCTCATAGCAATACACGCAGCGACCAAGCTCATGGTCAGTGCCCTGCTGTGACCATATGTCATTGACTCACATCAGTGTCATTTTTTTCCCTCTAAAATTTCCAGTAACATTGCGACACCTTCCACGACGCGCTGTTTGATGTCATACCCTCTACATCTTGGTACTAAAATCACCCAATTGTAATTTCCCACTACTAGAAGCTACTTAGGAAAGGCTTCGATGCAAAGAAAAGATTCAGAACAAGAAGGTAGTTCTGTTTCAACATAGAAAATATTGTTTAAAACGTACACAGGTGTGATTTAATGAGGGTGCAAATTAACCAACACTCACAGCTAAGCCCATATCTGAGCAGAGCATTTTCAGTACACAAATAAAGCTTTGGAAAAGGTTCCTGCCTCAAGATGCACTTCTAAATAGTGACAATTTAAAATTGTTTTCTTATCAATAATAGTTTCTAAAATCTACTTGAAAGCGGGACTGGTACAGGAAAAAAAAGATCAAATGAATAAGCAGTTATTGTATCCCACACAAATCAGCTCACAATAACACAGAGGCTGGTAGTAAGACCCTTTTCTATAGACACTTCATTTATGACATTCTTGAGAGCAGGAATTTGTCCCTGGTCACACAGTCCTCTTTTCTTTTATGACTATAATATTTAGGTTTTCCACACACTGAAATCTTCGATGGAAAGCAAAATCGTTGTTTCCTTTCAGCCTCCTGCCCAAGTGAAGCTTGCAGAGCTCGCAGCTCCCCTTGGCAATAACGTGGGTGCAACTGTTTGCTTTCAACCACTGCTGCTGACATCAACTTAAAACCCCACTTAACCTGCAGCAGGGGGAGATATTTTATTCTTATTAGCAAAGATGCCTTTAGTTTTGTTTCATCCTCTTTTGGAGATAGAAAGCAGTCTAGAACATACTAACAGTATATTAAAATATTTTTAAATGAAAGTCAGTGGGAAAGCAAACCTCTCACGTAGTTTTTGACGTTAAAGTTGATTAAAAAAAGGAAACAAATGCCATCTGAAGGATGTTTGTGAACTCATGACATGAAAAAGTCTCTTCCCACATGTCTGAATGCTAAGGATGTGACAGTCATCAGCCTGGAAATCTATGGTCCAGCTCATCAATCGCTGTCGCCCCAAAGGATCCCCAAAGGCAAAGTTAGAGATGAGTCAAACTTGCCCAGTCACAGGCAGTGATGTCTGGCAGGCGTGACTCATCAAAGAAGGGAAAAAGTAGAGATGAAATTCCCATCATTTTTTTCTGCTGTTTTCTTATCTTGCCCCCATAGGACAGGGCAGGGACTATGGCAGCCATCTCCTCGACCCTGCTCTCCAGGGGCGTGTGTAAGCCCCTCCTGGAAACCTTGGAAATCTGTGCCTAAAGTGCCCACAAGTTCTCCACCGGGGAACAACCACAGGACCACCAGCAGCATAAGCTTCCCTTCTCTCTAAAGGAAGCAAAAGGGAGACAAATCCTCCTTGGTGTGGGGGCAGTGCCAGCAATCTTGGTGGTGATGAAGTCTGCGGCCATGCATGCCAGTGCTCCTGGGGACAGAGTTTGTATCCAGACCCCAATCTGCTTTAAAGGTTATAAAAAAATCCACAAGAGTTTCCTGGAAAATCAATGAATTGATTCGCTTTATCTGCCTTTAACTCCACAGGAGACACCACAAATGGCATTATACATATAATTTCTAAGAACACATAAAGCTGATTTTCTAATATTAGTAAAATTAAACATAGAATATTTCTGACTCCAGTTCGCTACAGCTAAAGCAGTAATAGTCTGACATTCAAGCTAACTTTGTATTTTGACATTATTAATAGTAAATGTTTGCCAGATAGCCTCATGATGACCTTGAAAATGGGTGAGAAATCTTGTCTGCTGCATCGCAGTTCCCCAGGAATATTCAAAAGCTAAATCTGTATTTTTACTAATTTTTTTGAAAAACATTTTTCATTACTCTGCACACACAGTATTTTATCCCGTGTCATAAGAAGACTTAGACAGAAAAACACCGATCTTGGTGTTTTATGTGTAAGTATGATATTTGCTATGGACAAATGAAGAAGAAATAAAATTCAACTTCAACCTCATTTCAATTTGCAAGTTATGAAATATGTTTCTGGAAGGTAGCTAATAAATGTGATGGATGCACCCACCGGTAATTGATCATTCGTTTCAAAAAAATCCTGGCAAACGTTTAATTCTACTTTTCATTAAGATGTTGCCCTTGCGAGGCATAATCCATAAAAATGATCTATCTAATAACTATGATGTCAGTGAACTAAGACAGAGGGTGAAGGTAAACCGGGATCCCTAAGAGGCAAATTACAAAAGCTAATTCTCTTGCAGGTTAATGCAAGTGGTCCCTGCGTCCAGTCAGCCCCTCTGTAATATATGACCACTAGCCTTTCTCCCTCTTGTTTGGAGTACATTATTTTGAAATACTTTGGCACAATTTAAAGTTTCTCTGATTGGGAAGACCAAAAACAAGTGCTAGACACATCTTTTCCTTTGCGAGGAGGTCCTTGGCTTGGCCCCAAACCACATCTTCAGCCCTGAGAGACCTGAGCACCACAAAATTGCTTGTGTCACCGTCTGGCCATGTCCCCACTTATTCCGGAGAAGATGTGTTTGGTTTCTTAAAGGTCCTTTTCAGATGGTGCTTGAGGGATCTTGCCCAAGTTGCAGCTGGGGAGATCCATCAACAAACCACTCTGTAGAGCCGCGGGGTAGCCATGGCAGGTATTCACCTGTCAAAACAAGGTTTCCTGCACACAGGGAAGAAGAGGCTGCACGGGCTGTATGGATACTGTGGGCTGTATGGTTGAGACAGGACCTATGGCTGGTATGGGCAGCATGGGCATTGCTTGGGGCAAGGCTACAGTCAGTGCCTAGGATTGGGCTTGCACCAGTTGCTGCTGGGGCAGAGCCTCTTGGCTTGGGCTGTTCACATCAACTGCAGAAGGAAATTGTCGTGAGATCCCTTCAGCCCATACTAGGGGGGAGCAGAGCTGTAAGGAACAGCTTTGTATATACGGTATAATTGCATGGGGATGGAGAAATACCAGGCTGTACTGGGCATCTCCATAAGCACCAATAAGCTCCCCATCACTGCCACTGCTACCTTTTGAGCATTGCAAGCAAAGCAGGTTTTTTGATCCATTTTTTTCCCCTTTGTTTGGTTTTAGGATTGCCGGAGGTGTCTGGCAGGTTCAGAGTGTGGTAATGGGAATGCGAGCACAAGGCAGAGCAGAGCCCACCTCTGAGCTGCAGCCAGGGGAGACATTTCAGAGCAGCTAGGCAGAAAGTATTTTTACTGTCCTAGGAAATGCTGAGGGATGTCCATTGATTTCGGATTTTGGATGAACAAATGCAATCATCAGAACTGCCCTGTCTGTTAGTAACTCATTTTTTTTCCCCCAATGGGAAAAGACAGTGAAATGTAGACAAAAAGCTGAATTACTGAAATTAATGGGCTGGTGAGAGTCAGAAACAAGGCTAGGTGGGATTTTTAAAGGCAGTTGGTTTTGGCATGGGAAGCATATGAGGAGCAGGAGAGCAGCAGCAGCCCGGGCAGGGCAGCTGCCCTCCTGTCACGGGTGCCTCTGGCAGCCTGTGGGACGGTGTGCTGGGAGCTGGTGATCAATCCAGCCAGGCTGCCTGGGACCACGCACCACTGTATCTGCAGGATAAAGACTACATCGTATTTTGTGATTGATCTTGTTTTGTCTCTCAACCCAAGTGATCTCACATCCAAACCAACTGCCTCCCTGTTCACCATCTGGGAAGGAGAGGTGGCTACTCCCGCCACCAGTATCCCAATAGTTAATTTTGTACACGTTCAAATGGCAGATCCCCATGATCCACTGTGGCCATCACCTGCAGAGGCGAGGCTATAGGCAGGCAAGCAGTAGAACAAGCAGCCTTCTCCTGCCCATCCCTGGCTGACAGCTGCATCCACCTGGGTTTCAGGCTACCCCAGCATGACCCCAGGTACAAGTGGAGGTGGAGGGAGAAGTGCTGCAGTGATGCAGGTTCTGCATTGGGGACTGCAGGGTGTGCAGGGCCATCCTGCTCCAGGGCAGCATGGCCAGGGTCTCCAGATCCACCTCACACCTTCAGACCCGGGGGAGCCCCAGGGCTGCGTCAGAACCACACATAGACAGGCTCCCAATGCTTTCTGCTGCTTACTTAAATCAAAATCCTCATTAAAATGAGCAAGAGAGGCAGTGTAATATAATTCTAATTAGTTTGTATGGCAGGAAAATAATAAAACCAATTAAGGACTAATGGAATGGTTGCCCTACTTCAGGAGGTAGTGATCTGTTTTTGAGCAAATAAACAATAAAGAGCTTATCCTTGGTGGGAAGCTGCAGTGTATTGGGGAGGGATATAATGTCCGTGACTCAGTATCTTACAGGAAAAGAAGCAAAGTCCTGGTTTAGAAAATTAAAAGAAACCCAGGCACAGACCTACTGAAGGACCAGCACACATCAGCACAGCATCTGGCTTTTCAGTGCCAGGTGTTAGACATGAAATGCAGCCTCCTGGTGTCTGTGCTGTCTCCAGAGGTCAAAACCCTCAGCCCTTGCCACTAGCTCCCACCCACACTCAGGTCCACAGCTGGCAGCTGCCCATCGTTAGCCAATAATGACACCCTCAGCTCATAAGGAGCCTTAAAACCTGTCCCACAGGGGCTTGGTTTGAGGCTAGAGGGGGGATTTTCCTCTTCTGGGGTCTGTGAATTCAGGTAGGATTGTTGATTTTCTTGTCTTTCTCTCATATGGTTTGTGAAGGAAGCAATGGTGATCAAAACACTTCTTCCTCCCCCCCATGGTGAGCAGAGTTTAAGTTCATCCTCTGCCCAATGAGAAGCAAGTTGCTGTGTCTCCTGTGTATGGGATGGTCTCTGGATTTGCCAGTCCTGCAGCTTGTCTTGTGCTTGTGTCTCTGGGGTAATAAAAGCTC
>WAAB01024883.1:0-42806 GCA_013389865.1 Piaya cayana
TGTTGTACCAAAGGAGCACTGTCAGGAAGAGGACTGTGACTGTATTTTCTGGAATTTGATGGAGATTAAAATTTAAAACATTGCAAAATGCCACGAGAGCTCTGATGCCAGTATAGGATCAGGATATCGGTATCAACACAGTCTGACATGCCTGAACACAAGCATCAGCATTGAGGATGCCTGCTGATATTTCATCATTTTAATTGCAATAATACCTAGAGGTTGAGCTCCGTGGTGCCAGCTGCACATAGTCCATAGCAATACACCTACATGATGTGTCTGCAGTCCACAAAAAAAATATCTGTGACCTCAGTTTCAAGGTGGTTTAAGCAATCCTGACTGGCTGCAGAGCAGAGGCAGGTTGTAAAATTGCCCGCTCTTAGTGATAAATCTGAAGTCTCACTTGAATGCTGTGTTTTCCAAAGGCCTTTCCACTATTTCCCTGGAAATTTTATTCTCTCTGTTGGAAATACATGCTTGTGAATCACAGCAGGCTGGAGAGTGACACCACTGCATCCTGCCACTTCCACAGCGAATGTCCTCGCTCCCAAGAGCATTGCAGAAGGTGCAGGACACACGGCTGCTGCTCCCTCTCACACCACCTCTGTTATTTAGTGAGAGGCATCCAGGGGATGCTCTGGTACTCCTTCCTGAAGCAGTTTCTCAGGCACAGTGGAAGAGCACTGCATTGTCCCTCAGGCACCATTGCACTCAGTTACTCCATCACCCCTCTAAGAAACTCAGACACTAAACTTCAGCACCTTAAGTTATGCTTCTAGAATCGGGAGCTGTGATGCCTTAGGTGGTTATTCAGGTCAGGTATGCTAAAATTCATACAAAATTTCTAAGCAAGTAAGTAAAAATAACATTCCTCCTCACATTTTCAGCCCTTGCTATCTCCATCTCAACATGGATTAAATAAACACAGAGATGTTGGAGGAAGAGGTTGCCAAAGGGTAGGATGTTTATAAAAGCTATTTGCACGCACAGCTCATGTAGTCAGGAGCAGTGACTTAAATACTGTCAGCTTGGCTGCCCAGTACTGAAGTAGATACAAGCATGCTTCTTTCAGATCCCCAGTACAATTTTCTGCAAGATTAAAGTTAGAAGTCTGTAAGTGATGTATCAACTCTTCATTGCTGCTCTTTATTGGGCTACAAAGACCTTGGCACTTAGGCACTGTCATTTTTTAAATTTTAAAGTTGACTACCATTTACTTTTTTTCTCAAAACCTTAGATTTCCTAATGCTTCTGAGAAACATCTCCATGGAACTGAGATGCTGTTCCATACCTTTTGCAAATGTAAATTAACTAATCTTGCAGGAGTAATTGGCAGAAAAGTAATTTCCCTTTATCATGACAAACAATATTGCAGTATGAGAGTAATGACTACAATTTAAGCAGCCATGAATTGTGCATTAGGGAGCTCCAGGTCTGAATATCGCTCACAATGAAATTTAAATTGCATTTGTTCTGCATCTAGCTGTTTATAGATAACACTGCAGTTACAACCACAATAGTCTTTTTTGTCACCTATTTCTTATTGTCGCTGAAAGTAGAAATAAAATATCTAGCTAGCTGATGGTCAGTGCCGTAAGTAGAGGTTAAAATACTCTAGATTACACTCAAACTTCACTAGAAAGGGGAACAAACTGAAACCTTAGATCCAACCACAGCATGAGGTGTAAATGCCTTGAAAACTTAAGTAAACATTTAGCAGTGAATAAAGAATACCTAAGGGACAGTTCTGCTTTTGGTTTTGGTGTGACTATTTTTACAACCAATCAGCCTGATTTTTACAACCAATCAAGCCTCTCTTCACTGTGGCCCTTCCTGAACAGCTGGAGCTCAGGGTCTGGCACCTCTTATTTACCTGTGTTTTACTATGTGTGGACATGAAATCTGCGAGAGAATTTCTTAACAATGTCAGAGCAGGTTAAGCTGCTCATGAAGCTGTAGTCACAATCCTCTCCATGCTGTTTTTTTTATAGGTGGGGTAAGCATGGGTTGGCTGCAGAGGCAGCCACATGTGCAGTGGGAGTGTACTGGCCTTCAGCACTCGTCCTCCAGCCTAGAGGCTGTACACATATGCCCAACAGTTCCCAGCTTCTTGGAAATGNCATCATGAGAGTGGTGAGACACTGGAACAGGTAACCAAGGGAAGCTGAGGGTGCCCCATCCCTGGAGGTGTTTAAGGCCAGGTTGTATGGGGTCCTGGGTAACCTGATCTAGTGGGACTTGTCCCTTCCCATGGTAGGGGAGTTGGGATTAGTTGATCTTTAAAGTTCCTTCCAACCCAAACTATTCTGTGATCCTACGATTCTATCTTTTATTGCCCTACAGCTGAGCCATTGCCCTCTGATTTCTTACTGTTTTTACAATAGGAATGAGTCCTCAAGAGAGGGCTTCAAAGAGGAAAAGGTGTGTTTTGAGGAGTGTGTGTGTGGTAAAGTAGACATAGGAGATGACATCAAGAAATGCAAATCAAATCAGACATGGGCAGTGCAGTGTGATATGTGTTGGCACAACTAAATGGAAATGGACATCTATTACGTTTTTATAAAATAAGAAAAAAGCAATTATAGCTAGAGATAAACTAACTTCGGTGTAAATTCAAGCTCTGCTACATGCTCTTCTATAATAACGGGATAATTTACTGATGTAAATAACTTATTTTCTGGAGTCTGTGAATTGCTTAATATACCTGTGTGGGTAAGATATAAAAAGACATCCTGTTTTTTTTAAAGGCCCCCACAGGGGAGAAGTAAAGGATCTAAAAGATCAAACAAACAAACAAATATCAAGAGAGAGGCAAATGAGTAATTTTGTACATGCAGGACTCTTCTGTAGGTTTGTGGGTTTTTTGCAAGCATCCCTAAGAGAATTTGTTGTTCCTCTGATACCCTCATACCACTCTGTAACTTTAGAGAGGTGCAAATATCACAACTGTCTAATGCCTGTGAAGGAGCAAAAAAAATAAACAACCCAAAGATGCAGATGACTGTGCTGCCAAAAAAAAAAGCATAAGGTCATGATTAATGGAAGTAATCACAGAATCACAGAATCACAGAATGACCGGGTTGGAAGAGACCCACTGGATCATCAAGTCCAACCATTCCTATCAAACACTAAACCATGTCCCTCAGGACCCCGTCCACCCGAAACGTAAACACCTCCAGGGAAGACGAATCAACCACCTCCCTGGGCAGCATATTCCAGTGCCTAATGACCCTTTCCGTAAAAAACTTCTTCCTAATCTCCAACCTAAACCTCCCCTGGCGGAGCTTGAGNCAGCTTAGTGTCATCTGCAAACTTACTAAGGGTGCACTCGATGCCTTCATCTAGGTCGTTGATGAAGACATTGAACAGGGCTGGACCCAGCACTGAGCCCAGTTCAATGTGACAGCTGGGAAAAATTTACCTTGAAAAAAGAAATACACAATCTGAAAATATACATCTTGAAACTAGCTGTACTTGAAAGCCACTACAGTAGGGCAAATTGGAAACCTTTTAATAGTGGCTGAAGTATTTTCTCCTTAATGGAGACCTGCATATTAGCTTCAGTCTGAGAATAAATATTTTAAGTCAAGATTTTTTTGACAGAAGTCTCTAATTACTTTTACCATAGTACTGGTATCCATCTACTTAGCAAAGACTCTGACCTTATTAGCTATTTAATCATCTGACATACCCTATTTCAAAATGCTCAGGGAGAACAATGTCTCTGTCAGATTCTGCAACTGTTGGGTTGTGCGTTTAATAACCTGTTATATTTCAGATCCTGTAGAAATAAGTCACTGAAATTCTTCTTTTAATCAATTGCCGAAATCAAGATATGGCCAAATGAAATTTTTCTTTGAAGCTAGCTTCACAGAGTGTTCATCCTCACCTAAGTTTTAGATTACCTCAGTCTCTGTCATCAGTCTGTGTTCCACTGATATGCTTAAAATGTTGTGCATTCAGGGTGATGTCCTTGTGTGCACAGTGGCTGATGATGACTCTGCCTTGACCTCAGCAGGATCAGGGATGGGGAACACCTGGGACTGTGCCTCTGAGTGTACTGTAGAGCTGTGGTACCTGCACATGAACCTCCAAAGTGCCAAGAAAATGATGGAAATAAGGCTACATCTGTCAGTGGGGATACAGCTCTGATGCGCAAGGGAGTAACTGACTCTCAGCCCCTCTCCTCCTTTCTCCATGAGGCTGACTGCTGGAGGCAGCCCAGAAAATGTGACTGTAAGCTGGGATAGTGCTCTGGTCAGATCCATATCTTTTCTTCAGGAGAGACTAAAGGGGCAGAACTGCAATGGGACAGTCCGCAGAAGTTTGGCAGGGCTTAGGACGTATGCAGCAATGTTAGAGGCCATGTACATGACTTCACTGGAAGAGCTGCACCCATAAGTAAATCCCACATCTCTTCTTTTCTGCAAGCCAGGTGGCTCTGGCCAAGTTAGTCAGGGAGGCCAACCTTTCCTAACTATGTTCTTTGGCTAACAGCTGTAGGGCTGAGTCACTGTCAACAGATTGTAGAGCCAAGACAGCCAAGAAAAACCTTCTGAGGAGCCCAAGCCTTGTAGGCCAGCGCAGTAAGGTAACAGAAACACTAGGATTCAGAACAGGAAGGGTAACTAAGGCTGGTCTTTATTGAAAATAGCGAATGATCCAGCCGAGGAATGACATAACCCACTATCTAGTTTGTTCCTCTGCTACTGTCATTCTCTCTGTTGCATTCTTTTGCCATGAGTTCAGCCCATATCATCCCCCTTCGTTGTTGATCCCAGATTAAACTATCTGAAAGGCACAGAGTATGAGGGAAAATGCTGCTTTTCACAGATTTCAAACCAAGACCACTTAGTTGGTTTCCCAAGCATTAGGACTCCAGGGACAAGAGATTTGGCTTAGAGCTGATTGGAGAATGCTCTGCAGCTGCCTGGAGGTGGGAAAACAAGTTGGTGTTTTTATTTTTAAGTTTTTAATAAGAGAGCAGGGTGGGTCCCTGCAGCTAGAAAGACAAAGGACAGATGGAGGTCAGGGCTGTTACACTAATACAACAGATGTCTCCTAGCCTTCCTGGAAAGGATGGTAGAACAAATAGCCCATAGTGAAGATTCTAGGGAGACTTTTCTTTGTGGTACACTGACTGTATTGACAGTCAGATAGCTTCACAGCCCCATCTTACTCTAAACTTACTCACACTGAGGGTTGGGAAGATAGGATGGCAACAACAAAAGCAACAGGTAGAAGTAGAAGAAGCAGAAAGTACAGAGCAGAAGTAGAAACTAAAGTCCACATTCACTTAACCACTGTCAGAGGACCATTAGCTGCAGGGCACCACAGCAGAAGTAGGTTTCAAGGAGAGTCTTTGAAGATAATTTTACTAAATTGGCCATATTAAAGATTAAACTTAACTATATTTAAAGTTTTTAACTATATTTAAAACTATTTAACTATTTAATACTATCTGTTGCTGGGCAAAGTGAGATGTCAGTCTCATAAGCTGAAAGATTTGATAGAAGAGGTGAGATCAAAGGTGAGAACCTTACAGAGGGGACCAGAAATCAGTGTCTATGGGTAGGATGGGAGATGATGACAAATTTATCTCCTGAAACCAGGATGCAAGGGGCTTTTTTTATGGATTTAAATGAGGTAGTTCAGAGGGTGTCTGAATATTGCTCTGAGGATGGGATGCTTGCCTGATAATACCAGAACCTGGCCTCCATATAGCAAGATACAGGCATGGTCAGCCTAAACAGAGGACCCTTTTGGTGATGCCTTGTGATGGGAAGACCCTATTGGCAATGTTTCATAGGCAGTTGCATTACCAAGGCAGCAGTAAAATGAAGGACAATAATGTCCAAGCGATGTTTTAGTGTGATTGCATCTATGTTTAAGCATGTCAGTAGCCCACTTACATCATACTGAAGGGGAATCCAAATTATTTGAGTTACTTTGTTCAGGAAAACTAATGTGTCTTTTGACTTCAGGTAGTGTCTAGCTTTCACAAGCCTGGTTCTTGTGCACTCAAAATTTCTGCTTTTTGTCTAGCCTTAGAGTTGTTTGAACATTTTTTTTATCCTTTTCTTATGATGGATCCTTTTCTCTGTTGGCCTTTCTCTCTCAGTGCCTAATGCATGTGTTATATGGACTATAGCATTTTCTCTGAATTCAAGTTCTCCTTTAAAGCACTTTACTACTGTGCTTATCTCTCCAGGAAAACAGCCCCTTTTGCTGTTGTCTGATTTATTCCAAAGCACATCCTCACCCAGGTTCTAGCACATCTGTTTCACATCTCGTTTATTTGATGTCACTTCTCAGCCTTTCCCACTTTCTTCTTCCTGTTCCGTTGTTTTAATTCTCTGTGTTCATCTGTTTTATGCTGTCACCTCTGCCAAAGCAGTTTGGTCCAATCCTCATCCCAATTACAGAGATTTACTCCACAAAGACAGGATAAGTAATTAGTTATTAAAAAAACTTCTTATTGTAGCTGTCTATCTAACAATGTCATCTGGCAAACAGGAGTCACTAAAGAAGTTCCTGACAGTATAGTCACAACTGGGAATACGATGGCATTCCCTGTTGGGTAAGCCATTAAATCAACATGACAGACAGGCTAGCTTTCAGTAGCCTACAACAGCGAAGACTTTAAAGACTAGATTTCTTTTGAAATACATAAAAATATTTGGAACTTCTAATCTCAGGAGAAGGAGGAGACTGGTCTTGGTTACCCAGAAGATGCAAAACCGCAGAAACAGAGTAAACCCTTCAGTTCATCAAGAACAAAATACTTGCCATTAAATAGAGCTTGAGCCTTCCCTAGTGCTTCTTTTTATTTGGTATTCAGCTCACTGAAGCTATATTTTCTCAAAGCAGAAAACACAGCATGGCTTCTTGCCAGATATAACGATTTAAAAATATTTGTATGCTTACTTGACTTGCTTTAAATGGACATAACTGCTGGTTTTTTTACCATCATCTCCTTGCATTCCTGCTGTGAACTCTTTCCTGTTATGCTCCAGTCTCCCAAACTCCTTGCCTGTACAGGTTAGGGGACACTGAAAAAATGTGAAATCCTAGAGTGTGATGACAGCTTTTGCAAAGCGTGTTGTTGACTGGTGCCTATCTGAACAACAATGGGTCCAGCGGGGAATTCAGCCATGTGCCCAGAGGCTGCCAGGGAATGCCTGCTGGGGAAGAACAGCAGCTCCCCAGCCTGTGATGCCTTCTATACAGCTGCATTGACTCACAGGCAGGAGGGAGACTCTTCAGAGCTACTGAATTCCTCTGCATGAGAGAGAGTCACACAGCTTTCCTCCAGGGGACAGAGGGGAAAAAGAGAAAAGATACGGATAAAGGTCTTTAGACCTTCAGAAAAGGACAAAGAAATGATTCTGCTGAAACCTGCTTGGTTACTTGGTGTTCTCAGTACAGTCTGGGGGACTGCAGCACAGAAGCCATAGATGGGAAACACCTGCCAATTGCTTGTGCATGTTTTCTTACAGGTTGTACCTTACGGCTATTGCCTTCTGCTGTGGTATGTGGCTCAATCCTTTTCCCAGCCACATCACTGCAGTCAGAAGGTGACATTAATAAAGGAAATCAGCTCTGAACTGACACAGGTAAAACACTGACAGATATTAAAAACATTTCAAAGCCATTCAGCATCTCCTATTTTCTGTGCAGATTCACTTCTTCTGACCCTTCATGGTCTCCCTGACCTTGCCACATGTCTGTGAGCTGCTGATACTTCAGCTATGAGTTATGACAGAAGTTATGGATCTGTGCAGTCCTGTTTTATGATGATGATTTATTATTTGTATTACAGTAATGCCTAGGGGCCTCAAGAAAGATCAGGGCATCGTTGTGCTAGTCAATGTATAAACATGTATTAAGAGACAGTCCTGCTCTGAAAAGATCACAAACAAGAGCTAGGGGAAGGAGAAGAAACCCAGAGATGTGAAATGTATTCCCCAAAGCAACCCAAAGATAAGTACCAGGGCAGAGAGCAGCAACACTTTTGTCCCCTGGCATCTGCCTGCCATGTCCAGGCTGGGCTCCGCCGTCTGCTGCTTCTTCACATCCTCCTCACCAGGGGCTGTGCAGGGGATGGCGTGTTCCTGCTTCACTGTGCTTCTGCCCACAGCCTGAAATTAGTCAAGGTGTGCCAGGAGGCACATCTCTGCCTCCTCTGCACAGGTGCTGAAGGTGCAGTGGTGCCCATGCAGATCACTGCTGTGCTGTCAAAATTATTTTCTTTCCACTGTTTTTTCATCATGGAGCTGACAGTCATTGCTACCAGCAGAGTTCTTTGGAGGTTATCACCTCCAGACTGAGACTGGATGGCTTCATTCCTTGTCAGAGCAAAAAAAGGACAGATAACTTAAAATGATTGCTGTCCAATAGATGGATCTAAGATATCTTTGGTGCAACAGCAAGATTGGCAATGTACTCAACTGAAAGCACAGCGATACTATGGGACAGCTACAACCTATCTCCACTTATGGGGCTTAGATCTCACTTCTGGCTGTGCCAAAACACTACCCCTGCATTGCCTTGGCAGCATTTAAGGGATAATTGGAGGGTAATGTTTTTCCTCCTTCTGTAATTGTTATTGTGCTTGGCATTATGACCAGAGCTGTTCTCTACATATATATATGCAGTTTCCAGAGCTTAATCTGAAAGCTGGGTGTGCGGACTAACTTCTGTCCTGTGTTAGTATGAATTATACATTGAGTATTGCTTTGAAAATGTGGTGAGCTAACTCCTGAGTGCAAAATTCTGTATGGGAAAGCAAAATGAGATGCAGACTTGGCCCAGAGAAAAAAGCCAGACTGCACTTATGAAAAGACTTGGTTGTGCCCTTTAGAAAAACAGGGAAATAAAAATACTGACAGAGCTGCTCTGCCTTGCACTGTTGATGGGAGTACTAGTACAGTAGTCAAGAGCAGGCAGGCATGCTGAGATGATATTAGGGTGACAGATAGGTAGTAAACTGAGGGGCCCCAGTGGGCTGTGAGGACTTGCAGGATACTCTTCAGTTCTGGCTAGACTCCAAGACCTGTTAGAAGAAGCAGAAGATGCTGCTTCCAAAGAACCTGGAAAGTGCGAGCTTCATCTAAAGGCAAGACAAACTTTATCATGCCAGAAAGGCCACTGTCAGAGCCACTCAGGGGGGCAACCTGCCCTTCAGCAAGTGTCTGTAATGAAGACATCACTGGAGAATGGCACAACTTCTGTCTCCAGACAGTTATTCAGCCTGAGCTTTTTTTTGGTGCATTCATGAAAGAAAGCGCTTACTCCAACTAAAGCAAATATATCCTCCAACAGCTTAATATTAAGAGACTGTGGCAGGTGAGCCAGGTGGACATTTCCTATCTACTCAGTTGTTCTTCTGTGTAGTTCAAGAGCACAACAAAGACCTGAATCACAAATAGATCCACATAGAGTGTTTGCAAGACATAATAATTTCTCTTTTCCACTCAGAGCTAGGTAGAGTCCAGACTTCCCAGGCCCATTTGAATATTTCCCAAATACGCTCCATCAGTTTCTGTGTGTTTCTGACTCTTCTCTCTTCCTAACACAGTTCCACTGGTGCTGATTGTAGCTGCATGGTACTGTCACCATATAATGACATCAGGAGTGGAAACCTTCCCCACAAGTTTGCTTTAAAGATCTTTTACTACTTCATTCTTTTACATGGATGCAAATAATGTCACAGAAAGCAATCTCTGTTTCAGGGCCATTCTTCTGGGAAAATGGCCTGCCAATGCCTGGTTCCTCATCCCCAGCAGGAGCAGGGCAGGGGCTGACCTCTTCTTTGAAAATGCACGGTGAACACCAGCACTAGCATGAAGAGCTTTGGGGATAAAATCGGCATCATTGATTTTAGTGGACACATCCCCACAAAGTGCTTGGCTTCTGCTCCTGCGGGCTGTTAGCATTTGCAAAACAACCTAATGTTATAACGCCAGCCAGCAAGGTCTTTCAGACTGGATCACAAACATATTCATTGTCTGCGGTGGTGCTGGTTTTAGGAATAAATATGACACCCGTGAGGTGGAAATGTGTTATTAAAGCCATAAAGATAACAACATTGCTCCTAAATGGGTAAATTTAGTGCACTGTCTATTACTGTTAAATGGCAAAATTACAGTTGTAACAATATGTAGATGTAAATGTAATTGTGTATAACATTGTGTAATCACTAAAATCCATATAAATTTTGTGCACTCAAATTAAACACAAGTGACTACTGCTTGACACCTGAAACATTAGCATGATATTCATGCCATATGGTTGGTATTTTCTGTTCCTTGTATCTGTCACTCTTCATTCTTGTCAGCTGCTCAGGAGAACTTGCCAGATAATGTCTGCACCATTGCCAAAAATGTCTAACAGCTGGTGTGGTACTGGTTAAACATGCCTAATGTTTCAAACTTTAGTGCTCCCATCTATGCATTAAAAAGCTGTTTCTTGGAGCAGATGTTTAACTTTGTTTCTAAATTAACTTCAGTCTGGTTTTGTGTCAGTGGTGTGTTTTTATGGTCCATCATGCTGCTGCCTTCTGTGAGATAAATGAACTCAGAATTGTGGCTTTGACAGCCTTAAAGCACATAAATTGGCATGACTTTTAAACTGGCAATGTGTTAAAAAATGCACTCTGCTCTTTGCTTCAGTACCTGACATGGTCTTGGGGGTTGGACTTAAGCTGCAAACTTAGAGAGGACAGTTCAGGTCATCTATTTGCCAAGGTGGTGATATCTTAAATTTTCCACTGTTCATGTGATCCTCTTTGCAGCACAGAGATGTGCAACTGCTTGATGCTCTTGGCACGACTGTCCACAGGAGCCCCTCTGTAATTCAAAAATTGGTATGGGAGACCTAAATGCCCCAAAGAGTCTTCTGAGGGACCCAGTGTGGGTTTAAGGCACAAACACTACATGAGCTCTGTTCCCCCAAGCTGGACTGAGGGAAGCAAGGTNGTCTGCACCATTGCCAAAAATGTCTAACAGCTGGTGTGGTACTGGTTAAACATGCCTAATGTTTCAAACTTTAGTGCTCCCATCTATGCATTAAAAAGCTGTTTCTTGGAGCAGATGTTTAACTTTGTTTCTAAATTAACTTCAGTCTGCTTTTGTGTCAGTGGTGTGTTTTTATGGTCCATCATGCTGCTGCCTTCTGTGAGATAAATGAACTCAGAATTGTGGCTTTGACAGCCTTAAAGCACATAAATTGGCATGACTTTTAAACTGGCAATGTGTGTTAAAAAATGCACTCTGCTGTTTGCTTCAGTACCTGACACGGTCTTAGGGGTTGGATTTGAGTTGCAAACTTAGAGAGGCCAGTTCAGGTCATCTATTTGCTAAGGTGGTGATGCCTTAATTTTCCACTGTTCATGTGATCCTCTTTGCAGCACAGAGATGTGCAACTGCTTGATGCTCTTGGCACGACTGTCCACAGGAGCCCCTCTGTAATTCAAAAATTGGTATGGGAGACCTAAATGCCCCAAAGAGTCTTCTGAGGGACCCAGTGTGGGTTTAAGGCACAAACACTACATGAGCTCTGTTCCCCCAAGCTGGACTGAGGGAAGCAAGGTCCATACTGGTATCCAGACCTGCAGCTGGAGTGCAGTGCAGGGTCCTAAGCTTGCAGGGTTTGAGGCACTGGTGGACGACTGCAAGTAGAAGACACAATTTCAGCTCTTTAAAAAAGTGCTAGTGTGTAACATCTTCTGTATGGGAATTGATGTGAACTCTGTGCCGAAATCCATGTGGATGGGTGATTTGCATATTAAGAATTATGATGAGCCAGGCAAATAAACAGCAATGAATTAAACAAACATCCAGTTTCACAAACAATCTGATTTTATGGGTAGCATATGCAGTTCCCTATGGGCTGTGAATTTAAAAGGCTGATTTATGCCTTTGGAAAAGGCATTTTGCTTTGCTTTTTCATTTTGCTTTTTTTTCCCTGGAGGCAAGGATTTATCTAACTTTTTGCTCCTTCAGGTTAACTTCGCAATGAAGTCACTATTCAGTTAAAATACTGGGTTGAATTTTGAGACATTGTGATGGAGAACATTTACTGAGAAGCTACTAAGACTTTCTTCTTACAGATGGCTTTGTGGGGGCAAAAATGGAGAGAAGAGTGCTGGAGAGAGGATACCCCTGCCCTTCCAGAAGCAGGCAATTTTATCCTGCTAGGCTGCCTTTCCTCATGTAGAAAATAACCTAATATATCTCGGTTTTGCACAAAGGCATTTTGATTTGTGCTAAATTTTGACATAGGATACCCTTTCTGAATCACAACTCCCCTGTTTTAGCTGCCACGCAGGCACACAACAAAAAGGTGACAGCTTCCCATCTAACATAAGACAAGAAATAGAGGTATGGACAGGCAAGGAATGCAGGTAAATATAGAGGTTTATTTTATAGGAAGTGATCTTAGCATGCAATCACCAATGGCAGGCTATACACTCATTTTTGACATGTGGGATGCACAGTGGCTTGTGCCTCTCATTTTCCTCATCTCGGCACATGCAGACCTGCTCAGATGGAAGAAAAGTAGGCAGAAAAGTCATGGAGTGCATATGCCAGAAAGTAAACTTGCTTAGTTTTTATTCTTTGCAGACTTTCCCACCCCTGTTCAGTATCTCTGGAAATTATCCATCTTGGATAATGGATGGAATTAGATTAGAAACAAGACAAGATGCAATTACTCACTGAGGAAGAATTGGATAAACTAGCAAAATGGGGCCTGCACCTAGGTCTGTCTGTGTCTGGTTTGTATGCGTACAGAGGAGTCACAGAGGATTTTATCCTTGGCATTACCTGTAATAGGATAAACCTCTTTTCTGTAATATAGCCTTTTACCCATGTTAAAAATCATTACTGAGCCATTATCTCTTACAAAGCAGCTGGTATCACTTATTCCAGTAAGGTGTTATCCACATGAAGCCCCCAAGATGAAAAAATCTGCAATTAAAACAAAAGTAAGCTTTATATTTGATGAGAAATAAGGGAATTACCTTAGGCTAGAGAACAGTGTCAGGATGCTCATAATGCCTTTTAAGCACTGTGGGATCCAGGGCAGGAACAAATGTCACTGGGAAACTTCTGCTCATAAGTGTTCATGATTGATTAATTTTTTACCTGTAGAACACTTGGACCATTTTTCTGTAAATATTTCATTCTACACATAGTAATTGAGACTAAAGAGTCAGCCCAATGCTGCATCCCTGAAACTAAAGATGTTGGTTATCGAGCTATGATATTCTGCTGCAAAAAGACAACTGAGAGTGACATATGTAGATGTTCCTGGAGGTAAAACATGTAGTACAATGCAGCTCATTACTTAGCAATGTAGTGCACAAACATGTGATTGCAATCCATCATTTTTACCACCACCTTGAACAGGATTATAGCCAAGTTGTAGGGTCATACGGGTACCTGTAATCCCAGGTAGTAAGTTCCTTTCAGCTCAGGCCATCACAAAACTGTCACTTGTGGTACTCCATTTATGTCCTTCAGTTTATGGATGTGAATTCTTTGATGGAAATCATTTCAGAGCAAAGGTAACAAGATAGTGCTTTTGACTGAGTGCCAGCCAGTAGACCTGGAAATCTATTTTGCAATTCTTGCTCTGGATAGGTTTAGCTATAGGACTTTTTTTTTTAATGCCTCCTTTATATCTCTGTATTGATACAAGATATATTAACATGAAGTTCTCAAACTCAGCCCCTGCCCTGTATATCCTCTGCATGTGTACTTAAAGCAGTTGAGTTGTCCCATTCACTTCAGCAGGTTAATCAGCTTGGAGAAGAGGAGGCTGAGGGGAGACCTCATTGCTCTCTACAACTACCTGAAAGGAGGTTGTGGAGAGAAGGGTGATGGCCTCTTCCCCCCAAGTGACAGGGGACAGGACAAAAGGCAATGGCCTCAAGCTCCACCAGGGGAGGTTTAGGCTCGGCATTAGGAAAAAAAATTTCACAGAGAGGATCACTGGACACTGGAACAGGCTGCCCAGGGAAGTGGTTGAGTCACCTTCCCTGGAGGTGTTTAAGGGACGGGTGGATGAGTTGCTGAGGGACATGGTTTAGTGTTTGATAGGAATGTTTGGACTCAATGATCAGGTGGACCTCTTCCAACCTGGTGATTCTATGATTCTGTGGTTTTATAATCAAGTCTGTATAATATTTACAGGGGCAGGGTTTAGTTCTCAACAAGACTACAAAGGAAAGACAAAAATAAGCATGATGGTTGTGACACTAAGTTGTTAAACATTTCTTCTTTTATCTTCTGTTCAGGCCATTGAGGCCATGTGGATAGACTCCACTGTCTGTAGGGGTCTAAGAGGCTGCACCATAGGTCTGATACAGGATGTATCAGTGTAGGCAAGCACCCATTTAAAGTCAACACAGTTTCTATAGGGGAAGAAAAAGAAACATAAAGAATAATAATAATTAAAAAAAAAACTTGTTTGATTTCTGATTTTCTTCTAAACTCCCTCTGTTACGTTGCTATAGCATGTCAATGCCTTCTGCTAACCGAAATAGCCAAGTCTTCCATGTATTGCAGAGGGGACACGGGTGCACTGCTTTTGGGGATCAAACATTTTTTCATTGGGAGTATTACTAAGACCAGATTTGGAGAGGTTGAAAGGCTGAAGTAGTTGTCTGTATTGAGTATAATTTTTATAATGGACTTTAGTAAATATTTTGTTGATTTCTAAATCTTTAATTTCTCAGAACTCTTGAGGCTGGCATAGTTGTCCCAGCTTCATAATGTCTGTAGAAATAAGTTAAAGGTAGATCAAAGCAGTGAAGACGACTATTTGTTCAAAAAAAATTATATTTTTTTTCCAGTACTTCTCTTAAGAAATACTTTACTGAATTTTAGCATAGAAAATACTGTTGTGTATTTAAATTTCTTAAGTAATTTTTAAGGGTTTCAGTTGGCTGACACTTCTTGGCCTTGCATTAATCTCAAGATTGTTTCACAAGAAACCCAGGGAACACCCACTGATAACAATGTCAAACATTCAATGTATTTACTGAACGTTTCCACTTGCTTGATCATTAAGGCATGCTTTGAGTATGAGGTCACCAATGTTGTGTAAGTGTAGAATTTATGGGGCGATTTGAACTNTGTCTGTATTGAGTATAATTTTTATAATGGACTTTAGTAAATATTTTGTTGATTTCTAAATCTTTAATTTCTCAGAACTCTTGAGGCTGGCATAGTTGTCCCAGCTTCATAATGTCTGTAGAAATAAGTTAAAGGTAGATCAAAGCAGTGAAGACGACTATTTGTTAAAAAAAAATATATTTTTTTTTGCCAGTACTTCTCTTAAGAAATACTTTACTGAATTTTAGCATAGAAAATACTGTTGTGTATTTAAATTTCTTAAGTAATTTTTAAGGGTTTCAGTTGGCTGACACTTCTTGGCCTTGCATTAATCTCAAGATTGTTTCACAAGAGACCCAGGGAACACCCACTGATAACAATGTCAAACATTCAATGTATTTACTGAACGTTTCCACTTGCTTGATCATTAAGGCATGCTTTGAGTATGAGGTCACCAATGTTGTGTAAGTGTAGAATTTATGGGGCGATTTGAACTATAGGGGAGTCCTGACATGTTTTTGGCACATACTGTCAGATACCATGGACTGATGCCACTCAGAATTGTAGCTCTGGGATATAATCAGGTTCTAGCATGAATGTGTTGCATTAGAATTCAAATCCTCTGATTACAGAGAAGATGGGGAAAAGGTTATTTAAACAGGCTGTATACACACTGTAGGAATCTATTAACAGAACATAAGTTTTCTTGTCTGTTAAAACAGATGATTTTAACATAAGTCATTTAACAAATGAAAATGTAATTTTAGAAAATCAGAGGACAAAGCTTTACATCAGTGTAGTTCACAATCATTGTTCTGGCCTTTGGAATTCTATATTTAATTTGGAGAGCAGTAAGGGACTTATTTAAGAAGATGCAGTGAGACTGATTCACCAGCAGCATGGGCTGTAACTGAGCGTGGGCTTCTTAAACTGTGCTCCTGGATCTGCCACTTGCTGGCTAGGTAGAATTGCAGAGCCTATTCAAGGCCTGTTTAAAACTTGTTTAAAGAATGACAGAACCTTCAGTTGAATTTTAGCACCATTTAAATATAGTGATAATGATTTTGCCTGCCTTAATTTTCCATTTCTCTGCTTGTACGGTTGTGAGAATAACCTAATGCTTGGAGTCCTTGAATGAAACCAAACAAGAACAGTATCCGGATCTATGCAATTGCTGACATCACCATTTTTGTTAGAAAACAAAGTGCAATGCCTACTGACAAATAACAGAAATTGCTTTGCTTCTTAGACAGACATTGCTCTCCAGATATCTGAAAGACTTAGATATTAGAGAAATGGGGTATTAGCATAGTGAAGCTGACATTATCAGGTGCTGTATATGAGAAATGTCATTTATGAGTTGTCATGCAGCTATTATTAAAAGACTATTCAGAAAAACACAGTACATCATAGTGACTGTCACTGTGCTTGCTGCAATCACTGAACAACCAGACATTGCTAGACAGAACATTTCTTTCACTTCCAGGACAAATTACACTTACGATTTATTTATTTGATGTATTTGTGGCATTTAAGCATCTCCCATAACTGTTTTACACTAACTCCAGAGGCACAGACCTGCAGCACTTTGCCTTCCAGATGGGATGGGCAGCAGCCCAGCTGGCCAAGCTGGCCAGGGAGCAGAACCCTCCATTCTTCATCAACATGGTTGGGGGTAAGTGAGGAGGTGGGCATGCTGGCACCCCAATTCTGGTCCCCCTCAGTTGCCTACCAGCAATTCTGGAGGATGGGGTTAGGTATCTTTAGACAGTCTTGTGGCCCTGGCTCTGGCCAGGATTGGAACCCAGAAGCTCCCAGAACTGCTCCTCCTCCACTGCCTTCCCCCAGCCTCTGGGGCAGGGACCCTTGCTGTCCCTCCCTGCAGCATCCTACACACACTGTGCTGTCTCCCTCCAGCTATGCACCACTGAGAGCAAATTGCAATTTTTCCGTGGGTTTCCCCACAACCATAACTATTTACCCCAGATATTAAATACACACAAATGAAATTTAGTCCTAATTTTAGAATTTGGACAGGCACTGCCTGAATCCCTGCTAACATCTTTAGGTCACATACTGCATTCAGACTTTTAAGCTTTAATCTTCTAATCTTTCCACAGGCTGAACTTCCATTGCCTTTAGCCAGCCAGCCATATCCTTTAAAGCCAACCTCTCTCAACTACTGCACCATGTGCAGCCCCACTGGACCTCTAAATCTTTCAAGAGGTTTGTAATTTGGTGCATTCCCTAAAGTTGGGTTTGGAAGGGGTCCAGGGAACAAGGTTAATTTCAGAGATGGGAGACAGCATCTTCTGAAGAAATGGCTCCAAGACCTTAACATGTTGAGCCATGAAAAAGGAGCAGGTGAGATAGGATTTAATTACAGTGTACAAGTACCTAAGGAGGCAAACAGAACTAGATTTGGAAGTATAGCAAAAAAAGTAAAATACAAGGTCACAATCTGAAATTGAAGAATGTTTCTCAGGAGAAGGCTAGTCTGTGTATATAATAATCTGGCAGACATGGTAGTAGTAATTGGTAGCAGATAAATTGCATTTACTGCTGTTATAGTGCAATCAGGTTGCAGTTCTGATGATTCCTGTCAGTCTCAATGACTCTTTTTCTCTGTTGTTCAGTGTTTCAGTCTACTATGCTGGGGTTTTTTTATTTGATATGGTTTGTTTTTAAGGTTTTTTTAAATTAGTTTGTGCAGGGGATAGCCCAGTTTCAGATGGTACTTCCAACTCTGAAAAATTTCAGAACACCTGGAGGCAACTGGGACATTGGTTTGCCCCTTTGCAAGCCGAGCAGCTTTGTTTTCACACATTTCCAAGAAATTTTAGCATTTTAAAATATATTTCATTGCAACTCAGGATAGAAAAATCTTGGTTAATTTATTTAAAACTGGTATTCCTGAAAGAATTCATATTAAAAGCTGCTTGTTCCATCTTTTCAAATTGCTTTTTGTTATTTCAGAAAAGGTGTTTTATAACTGTTGATAAAATGCTTCCCTAAATTAATTTAAAAAACCAACCAAACAACGAAAGAACTACAGCATTTGAGTATTATAATGCCATACCACAACATGTCAGAGTAGTGGTACATAAACCTAAATTTACCTTAACGCTTCTAGATTTATTCTACTTCAAAATAGATGGGTTTTTTAATGTGAAATAATTTCGCTTGCAGTTTAATGAAAAGAACTGGTTTTTAATAAAGTTTCTTTGAAGAGCTTTAGTTTTGCCATATCCCTGCATCTTTTCTCATCTGAAACTAGCTATACCAAAAAATACTTTTTGTTTTATTTTGCAGCTCAAGTTGATTAATGCCCTGGGTGCACTTGTCAATAAAATGAATAATGCAGCAATGGTATTTTTTACAAGCAGTTCAGAGTACTGCTGTGGATTACTTTATTAGATGATATATCTATAAGATCTATTTATATTAATCAGCTTTAAGAAAATGCAAACAGATGGCACAGCTGTAAACATGCCAAGCCAAAACTGTGTGAGCTTCAGCAGAAGGGACACCTCAGCAATCTATTTTGCTCTGATTCAGTCAGTCATTAGGAGCAAGCTGCCAACTGAGTTTAATCCTTTGTTGTTGTTGCTCTTTGGTGTGGTATCATCTGAAGACTGGCTTAAATAACTACATTAAATAAGGGCAGAGTACTTAACGAGAATCACATCTCTGACTAAGAGATTTCTCATGGAAGAAACTCCACATTCAGTTATTGCAGCAAACAGTTCTCTTTGCCCATATAGGTTATTTCACTCAGGAAATTGGTTTATATTATGCTAGCAAAAGAAGTTTGTTGGGGACTTACTTTACCAGAAGCTGCAGCTCTCTGGGGAGCAGTTTTCCATGATTATTATTTTTTTAAGAGTAAATATAGTGACAGACAAAGAATTACTTCATAAAATGCTGAGGGTGAAAATCAATCTAGTAACACATTACCCACAATTAAATGTAAAATGCACAGGCATTTAAATTTGATATAAAATTTAATTCCAAAAGTTGTAAAGTACAGAATGTTCTAAAAATTATATTCCCCTACAGCTGTTATAGCGTATTTAGCTTTATAGTACTTCATGAAATCTTGGAAAAAAGGGTCAAACATGGAAAATCACCTTGAGTAACTGAAATCATTGTCATTTGAATGAATGGGTTTTAATTAATTTCTGACTAAGAATAAATGATTCATTAATCTTCAAAATAGACTGAAAATCCACTTAGAAGAAAGAATGATACTAAACACACAACAGAAAACTGTGGGGTTTAAAGGGCTGACCTATCAACACTTTAGAAAGCTTATTTCAGATGGTTGAAGTAGTTTGGATGAGTAACACATTTCAAATCTCCCCTGAGTCAAACTTCAATAAAGTGTAAGACTAGCAACTGCAATCTTGTCTTAGCACAAGATCACTCAAAAGATTTTCACTTATATTTTTGAATTATCCTTTACTTCTAGATTCTACATGAATTTAGAGTGGAAAGAAGTGCCACAATCCTAATGCATTTTTAGTACTGGGACACAACTCAGTAATGCTATTGTTTTTTTTAAAATGCTTTTTAATGGATTATACAAATGACCCCTGATGTGACTGTAAAATTAGTAGTCTGTGATGTATCAGTATTTCTACAGCTGCAACCAGACTTATGAGCCTCTGGGGGCTGGCTGGCCAATATTTGTGTTTATATATGCTCATCACGATCTGTCTTCTGTATGGTTGTTTGTGCTTTCCATAGTTATTTGTGTTGTGTCATGTTCAGAGTTATAGGCTATGAGTTCCTTGAGCAGGGACTCATTCCTGTGAATTACTGCACTTTGCACAGTAAAGAACCGATTCTTTATATGGTGCCCTGGCTCTACCACAATATAAATAACATTTTTTCATGTTGGCACGACTCCTTTGAGTCAAAAGAGGAGTCACAGAAAGAGGCAGTGAAGAAGCAGAGATTTTATCTATTGAAATTCATGTTTTTTGAAGCATGTCTTTTCACAAGATGCTATCCAGAGAAGGCAAGAATTATATTTTGAGTATTCTAGCGATATTTCTTAATCATCTACTATTAAACACATTCTGGATCTTTTAAGGTATTGACATGGTGGCACAAAAAATCCTGCCTTAGGCCACATTTTCTAAACCACAGATCCAACTGCAGATACGATGCTTTTAGTAAATTGACAGAGGGAACTGTAAGAGTGGTTTAGATGATTCATAGTATTCCTCTGGGCAGAGTTCCAGCTCAGAGTTCTCTGAGTCAGCTTTGGTGTTCCCTTATCAGGAGGCAGAGCATTGTTAGAAAACACTCTTTTGGGGCTGCAGCAAATCTTCTGTTATAATAGCACTCTGTCATTGACAAATTTTTAGCTCCCTTTAGTATGGAAGGTCCCTATGCGTGCCAGTGAAATCCCAAGTGCTGCTTGTCAGTTGTCTTTGAATCATATCTTCAATTCTGAATATTTGCTTTAAGATTACTTTTTTTTTTTTACTTTTATCTCATTATATTTCAGCTGCTAGCACTGAAATTCAGTGATTTTTTTTAGGCTGTAAAGAAACATGCTATCAGGTTTTTTTTCTTTCAATCTTTTTCTGCAGTTTCTTTCTGGTCCAGATGCAGTATCTTTCCATTGTGCTTGTACCCACAGTGATTAATTCAGCATCTACATATCCTCCCTTTTCAGGTTTATCCCAGGTTTACCAGCACTGCCTATAAGTTGGCTTCTGTGCTAGTTTAAGTGTGAAAATGGACCTGCTGTCTTGCCTGGTATGGAAACTCAGGTTTGGGTAGCAACAAGACTGGGGACCAGCAGCAACCAGCACTTTGGCATACTTGCAGTTATGTAAAAATGTGGGAGCTTGGCATGTTGCATTCCTCTCCACATCTCCTGACCAATCCCATGGCAAGACCCTCATGGTGATCTATACATAGCACCCCAGGCTGTGAAGTGGGACCTGTTCTTGGAACAGATTTGTCTGCTTAATGGTATTTAAGGTAGATGGATCTCTTAACCCAGAAGAGATGATGCCCTAATGGCAGCAGCAGAAGAGGCTTCTTATTGATTGCCCAGGAGCTGGAACATTTCCATCCTAGACCCTCAATCTGAAAAACTGCTCCTGCTTTTCAGGAAAGTCCATAAACCATGAAGCTGCAAAATAATCAGCCCTGGCACATTTCTCCTGCCAGCATCAAGCACCCTGCTGAGAGAGAGAGGAGATTTACACGCAAAAGTTGACAAGCAAAATGGTACCAGGGTCTTTGGTCTGCAGGGAGAGGAACTTCCTGGGGAAGGGAGATTCACATACCCTACTCCTTGCTCCCACTTATTTAAATTTTGAGTTGATTTGTGACACTGAGACTCAAAGTCTTTCTAAGCTTGGTTCCACATGTAACTACAGAGTATGAGCTCACCCATTCTCTGACCTGTGCCAGAAAGGTATCAAATCACTCAGAATAACATATAGCTTAACAGTACCAACCTTCACCTAAATCTAAAGCATTTCCAACTCTCTGGAAAAGCGAGCCTTCATTTCCATCCATGTGAGCCCTCACCATATCCTTCTCTTGCAATACTAGACAATTGTGCCCCTCAGGTCCTTTCCTTTAATCTTTATCCTCACTTTATAAGTCAAGATACAGACACAAAAGGCCTAATATAAGATGAATTGTTGATGTACAATAAGCTTACAAACACACATCCAAGGCACCACTAGGGTCAGACAATGTGGCTTGCCAAAACGCTGAGTTGCTTGGGCTTGCAAGGAGGCTGAGCTGCCTGGGTTGCCTCCTCTCTGCCTGCAGGCTGCCCTGGAAGAGGTGTTTCTAGAGCCAATGGGACCATGGACCATGAAGTGGGGCAGCTCTCTTTTGCCTGTCCAACCAAAGCTACAAGGACAGTTGTGTCGCTGCTTGTAAGGTTCCATGCACTGCAGAGTATCCATCAAGAGATAAGGAGCATCAAGAGTGTGAGCATGTTTGGTACAGGTAGGATAAATGGGCATACAGGTAACATAAAAGGGGAAATAAGTGCTAGGGACTGGCAAAGTAGTCTCCAGCAGAGGACAAGCCTTGGCTAGATGGAGCTGGACAACTTTTGCTGGCAATGTCTTGGGAAGAGCTAGGAATCAGTTCTTTTTGTGTTCCAACCTCTCCCTCTCTTTTATTCTGACTCTCTGATTTTTCATACCCCTGTAGCAGACACATCCAGTTGCATGTCTGCCATAATAGAAAAACTATTATAGGACAATTACTGCTAACTGTTAGGAGGAGGTAGGGTAAAAAAGTATAACTTAATAACAGTGATAATACAGAAAAAAACACAATCTTTCCAGAGGCTGCAAAAGACTGATAGAAAAGGTATTCAAATCCAATGGTTCAGTATCTTGTAGTGAACTATGAAACAGAAGTTTCTGGTAAGTTGACAGATGCAGTACTGAACGATGGATCCAAACTGTCCTTTCTAAAGTCTCTTTTTCTTCTCAAGATGTAAAACTATGCTGACAGCAGGAAGACAGTTGCAATTCCCTCTTCAGCTAACTTTGTTAGATATCAAGCTGCGATACCTTCAGCCCAGTAATGTTTAGAGATCTCAGTCCCTTCCAGTATTCAGTACATGCCTGCCTCTGTAATGTCCACAGTGCTCTAGCTTGTAGAAAAACAGCATTACAAGAGAGGGAAAAGTAATGTTCAGCAAATATCAGAAGAAATGACAATATAAATTAAGCTCTAAAGCCAGCTGTTCATTTCAATGTAGCAGGCTATTTGAACATATTCTGCAAGATTGATGCATTTAGATTTGTTGAAATTCTCAAAGCAATCTTCTCAATAGGGAAGGATTTTTGCTTGGGTGAGATGGTGAAGAATATCAAAGGATATTCTTAGGAGACAAAGAGGATTAAAAAAGAGCACATTGGAAATTCTTCAGTTGTTTTAACTACAAAAAGCACGCTTCACAGCACACCTAGCATACAATGCCTCAGCTGTTACTCATAATTCAGATTCTAAAGATGTTTGCCTTTTCCCTCTGCAGCACTAGTGGTCAGTTTATCTTTGCTTTCTCAGTCAGTTCCCTGGGCTACAGACACTTTTGTCTGTCAGGTGCTCCTTCAAGGGATTTCTTAGCTCCTTTGCACTTCTATGGGGAGTGATTTGTCACATGTATTTTCAGAGAGGCAAAAAAATGAATGCATTTAATTCAGCCTGGGCCACTGTTCCTGGTTAGATGCACAAGTTCCTTGTGTTTAGATATGCTTGCATATCATGCTGGTTTACAGAGTAAGAGGCACCTACAGCAATGCTGAATTTGTAAGAACAGGCATGCAA
This sequence comes from Piaya cayana, assembly GCA_013389865.1. Taxonomy (NCBI): domain Eukaryota; kingdom Metazoa; phylum Chordata; class Aves; order Cuculiformes; family Coccyzidae; genus Piaya; species Piaya cayana. The sequence goes on from WAAB01024883.1 coordinate 23,451, forward strand.
GTATGTGACTGGTTATCTTCAGTTGTACTTCTGTTTAGCATAATCTTCTCAAATATGTGCTAATGGAGCATCCCCATCTGGAAGACGCTGCACAAAATAAAGCTACAAAGGCTTCCTGGAGTTAAGAGAAAAGGAGAATTTTGGAAGCATTGATATGGGCATAATTTTAGCTTTTAATTACTAGGTCAAGTACCTATCAGAGTAAGCCAAAATCTTGCCACATAAATGTCAGTATGGTGTTTGGTAAAGAACATTTAGACTGGGCAGCATGTAACTATTTGCCACTACCATCTCTGAACAGGGTCCTTTTCTGCCAACCAGTTTTCCAGCCACTTTTCCCCCAGCCTTTGGCGTTGCATGGGGTCATTATGACCCAAGTGCAGGGACTGGCACTGAGCCTTGTTGAAGCTCATACAGTTGGCCTCAGTCCATCAATCCAGCCTGTCCAGATCCTTCTGTATAACCTTCCTTCCCTCAAGCAGAGCAATATTTCCACCCAGCTTTCTGTCATCTGCAAACTTACTCAGGGTCCACTTGATGCCCTCATCCAGACCATCAGAAATATATTCTGGTGCAAGACTGGTGCATATACTGGGCCCTAGGAAACACCATTTGTGACCAGCTACCAACTGGATTTAACTCTATCCACCACAACTCTCTGGGTCTGACCATGCAGCCAGTTTCTTACCCGGTGAAGAATATGCCCATTCAAGCCCTGAGCAGACAGTATCTCTAGTAAAACACTGTTGGAAAGAGTCAAAGGCTTTACTAAAGTCTAGTTACATCCACAGCCTTTCTCAAGCAGGACCTGTCTTTCATAAGCTCATACTTAATGACCTGACCCCCCGGCTGTCCTGTAAGTGCTGTGTGATGGCACTCAAGATGATGTGCTGCATAACCTGCCACAGCACCCAGGTCAGGTTGAAAGGTCTATAGGTTTCCAAACCCTCCTTCTGGCCCTTCTTGTAGATGGGATGTCACATTTGCTAACTTCCAGTCAACTAGAACTGCCCTAGTTAGCCAGGATTGCTGGTAAATGATGGAAAGAGCCTTGGTGAGTGCTTCTACCACGTCCTTCAGCATCCTTGGGTGGATCCCATCAGGCCCCATAGACTTGTGTGTGTCTAAGTGGTGTAGCAGGTACCTAATGATTTCCTCTTGGATTACAGGTGCTTCATTCTGCTCCCCATCCCTGTCTCCCAGCTCAGGGGTCTGGGCACTCAGAGAATAACCAGTCTGACTATTATTTGAGGGAATCATCCCAGTTGTCTTCATTACTAGTTACCTCATAAAATTCAACTTTCTCAGTATGATAGGCATTTCTACAGTAGAATTTAAACTGTCACGGAAGTATTGCTTCCATATGCAGTATGTGACTAACACTATTAACTAAAAGTTCTCCCAAAGCAAATCTGGAATTTAGTAGCCTAGCATTTTCTCTAACCAGCATTGGAGGAGGTTCAGGACTGGAAGTATTGTTTTGGTAACCCAGAATACTGACACAGTCTTCAGCCTGGGGGTTGGCGGGTGCAAATTAATGTTGGACATTGCTCTTCTCCCTTATTTCTGCCTTGTCTAGGGAAATTGAGAATGGTGGGGGTGCTTTTCAGGAGTAAACACTTAGCAGGTAAACTCACTGGTACTCAACATCTTTCTCTGAGCAAAAGAAATTGAGCAATATCTCAGGCAGAAGCTCATAAAAACTTTCTACTTGTTTGTACCCCCACTGGTCTAGTGTTTGTTTAAGATAGTTTAAAAAATCTTTGGAATATTTTGAGTTATTTACTTAACTGAAGGTTATGTATGACAAGAATCCACTAAAATTGTGATGCCACCAGGTAGGTACCACATTAAGATTAAAGAGAAACTTACCCTCTTGCACAATTACACAAATACTTATAAATATCTCACACAGAAGCATTTTAAAACAACACTGATTACTGATTCCTACTGACATAGGAAAAATTAGCATGTGTTGGTTTACCATTGCTCTTCCTAGATTGACACCTCCTTGGTCATTGGTCTCATGTGCATAGTGAAGTGGGAAACAAGAAACTACAAAATTGTACGATCATGTAATTTAAAACTATATTAGAATATAGATTTCCAGTGGGCACAGTAAGAAGGCGTGTAAGCAGCTCTTGGTCTGATAATTGTCAGTCTCTCACTGTAATGAGAACTTAGGAACCGAAAATCGCAAAAGCCCTATCAATGATTTAAAGGGATGATGGCGGTAGTACATTATAGCAAACACATGTGCAGTATGTCCTAGACTCTAATAAGCAGAGTTCTTGTGTATTTGCATATGTGCCAATATTCTATTAGTGCATGGAATTTTATTTTTTTTAGAACATAAAGATAGTAGGTTAAAATGAAATAGAAAAGGTTGTGAATATAAGCAATGTAATAGAGGTGTTACAATTTTCTTTGTGTCTTTACACAATATGGCCTTGACCAAGGTAGTTAATTTTCATCTGCTATAGCAGGAGAAATTTTAAATAAATTCAAATTCTCATTTCTTATGTTGCAACTTATTTTCTGAGTTCAGAGCATGTTTGTTCCAGGGTTTGTTGGAGTCTCGAAGATGTGAGATTGTGGGAAGTGGCATTGCTAATTTTCCGCTTGCTGCACTTCTTTTGCTTTGTTTCCCATGTGGGTCTCTATTCCTCTTGAGAAAGCCTGAGAGTAACTCCACTATTCCTTGCTTTTGGGTATCATCATACAAAGCAAATCTTGACTAAAGCAACTCAGCCCTATGGCTAGTAATACACATGCTTTTGTGGCTGAAGGCACTGACACGTGTTCACATAAATTGCAGAGATGAAAGATGAACAAGTCTAATTCCATGTTCTACCACTACCACAAAGCACAAACAGCGTTCATTTATTGCAGGTTATAGAAAGAGAGAGGTGGCAGTGAGAAACCTGTCAGCAGTAAGTGCCCTGTAGTGGATGGGCAGAGGCAGTGACATGGGTTATTTCTTGTCCCTGCCACTTTTCCTGGCATGAGTGGTTTGCAGTTCATGCCTGGCTGAACTGCACGGAGAAAACTGTATTTTATACAGATGCTTTGCCCTGTCATCACTTTGGCTTGAGGAGCCAAGGTTGCCTTAGTTACAGTCTCTTACAATTTTTAAGCTTCTATTAAGAGAAGTGGGGATTAAAACAGGTTTCTAAAAACCAGCCAAAGAAGGTCTGATGTTTTTAAATCAGAATGTGTAGCGTTACACAAGTGATCCTTTTGGAGAGGCACGTTTAGAAGTGGCTGTTACTTTTTGGAAGGAGAAGCCCATGGCTTTTTGATGATCAAGACCTCTTAAGGTATTTTTGTGCTGAAAATATAAAAAACTTTGGCCTTAAACTATATGGAGGAATAGGAGAGGAAGGCACCAAAAGCATAAACTGAGATCACTTGTTTAACTACTAGTTTGATGAGAAAGCTAGTGAAACTGTCACATATGCATATTTACTTTTTTTCCTGCTTTTTAGCCAAAAATTACAATGTGGTGATTATTACTTAGTGCTAAAAAACAATTCTATATCTAGCATGACAAATACATGCCAACATTTTAACCTAGTATGATTTATAGTGACTGAGTTTTATACCTATGAAAAACTGATTTGCTGACAGATCTTTTTACTTGTGCCATGATGGTACATGCATCCTGAAACATAACAGAATCACTAAAAGTACATGCAATACGCACAGATGAATACACTATCAATTTTAACAAATGAAGCCTGAAACTGTATTTCTGCTACTTCTAAAACTCAGTCAAGGCACTACTTTTTTTCTTGTCTTTGGTGGGGAAAAAAGACTAATTTTTCTCCTCTCTGGTATCTGAATTAATGACTTGTCTGCAGCACTCTGAAGGAAAGACAATCTCTTAAGTTAACACAATACACATTGTACTTGCAAAGGAGAGGATGAAAGACACCATCTGTTTCAGAGGTTAATATATTTTAACAGAGCTGTGGAGACCCTTGGCTAGAGAGAGGAGAGGGTTGAGCACCTGATTGAATGCACGTATTCTGCACCAAACCTGGAAATAACCATTTTGCTTGTTTAAAGGTCTCTAAAACAGAGTTTGCATTAATACTGAATTTGCATGGGAATCAGATTAATTGAATTTCATGTTCTCTGTGGGCTTCATACTGCCAGAAAATGGACAAACTCTTTGATTAAGATGTCTACATATCTTCTGAGTTTATTTATTAAAGGCTGGGAAGAAATGGCTTTTGTAGGAAAGTAAAGCTAGAAAAAGTTAAGAAATAATTTCCTGCACTTCTGCTTCATCTGCCCTTTAGTCTGCATATAAAGTGAGGGGTTCAGATGTTTTTCTCTACTCTAAATTTCTTTCTGGAAAAAAAAATAGCCAGTTTATTCTTTATTTATGGATTATGCTTCAGGTATGGTAGATTGTCCTGGATTTGCCTAGGGTAGAGTTAATGTTCTTTAAAATCTCTAGCAGCATCTACTAGTGGACTGCACAGTTTTTCATGATGTGGTGGTTATTTGCTGCTTCATTCCACAAAGTCATGTGGAAATAACAAAACATTTTTATTCTGCATAGAGGAAAGACGTCATGAGTAGAGAAAATATAAGGAAGTTTCACAGGATAAATTTATACAATAAGAAACCTAATTTGTGGAGGGGCCAGAAAAAAGCTTCAAAAATTACCCCTAAACTTGGCATACATTTATTGCTGATGCCATGTAAAGAACTCTGAGTTAACTCTCTGGTTACCACAAACAAGTTGTATCACACAGCAGTGTGCCTGATCTCCGCCAGTTTATTATTTGTGAGATTGAAGCTAGCAAGCTTAAAGATAGTTAGATGTTTTTAGATCATATTTGTTACACCATTTGAAATATTTATTTGATTGAGCTTGTCCAATAAGGAGAGTTGTTTGCTGAAAAGTCTAGAAAGACCCTTTCAATGGGGAAAGATCATTTCATACCATAAGTCTCTCTAATTTTGCAAACACAACAAGAAATCCTAATAAGTATAATAGAAATCTAGAATTTTAAGAACTGAAACTGGAAAAAAGATGAGTGTAAGTAATTATTGGAAGATTTCAAAAGGGAGGAGAAGAAATAATCAAAAAGCAGAGAGACAAACAGGGCAATTGTTCAAAATAATATTCAGGCCTCGAGTATGCACTTTGGCTTAAGAAGCACTTCCTTCTGTACATAAATAAAACTTTGGACACCATCTAATGTAGCTGTCAGTAAAGTATTGCTAGGTGTTTTGGCTTTGCCAGGTATAACTAGGCAAAAATCCCATAAACTCACCAAAAAAAAAAAAAAAAAGAATTCAGAACTGTGAATATCTTTCAAATTTACTGGATATGAAAGAAAAAAATGACAAGGGAAGCAAGAGATAGTAAGGTTGAAAATATTGAAATACTCATCTGAGTATTTTATATTTTAACTCTTCTTTCTTCTGAAAGCTCTGAAAAGTTAAATATGGAATCATAGAATGGTTTGGGTTAGAAGGGGCCTTAAAAGGACCCAGTTCCAACCACCCTGCCGTGGGCAGGGACACCTTCCGTACCCAAAGCCCCATCCAACCTGGCCTTGAACACATCCAGGGAGGAGGCATCCATGACTTTCCTGGACAATGTGTTCCAGTGCCTCATCACCCTTACAGTAAAGAATTTCTTCCTCATATCTAATCTAAATCTCCCCTCTTTCAGTTTAAAATAATTACCGCTCATCGTATTCCTACACTCCCTGATAAAGACCCCCTCCTCAGCTTTCCTGTAGACCCCCTTTAATTACTGCAAGGCTGTTACAAGCTCTCCCTGGACTAACAGATTAATAGCAAGAAGTAAAGTTACCCCAAAACACATGGGGGTTTTTTCAGATTAAACAAAAAAACATTGGGTCATCCATTAAAAATAGTCTAGTTTTGAGGGAAGAGTTCTTTTACCAAAAAATATTTATTGACCAAAACTGATTGAGCAGGATTCACCTTGGCCCTATTGCACATGCAGATGGAGTTCACAGGAGGTTCCTCCAAAATAAATTTTGCTCCTTCTGAAATAACTTATCTTCACTGCAGCTGGCACAGTCTTCCCTTGTTGCCATTTATACCTTATGCACGCATCAGGTTTTGAAGGGAGGAGTCTGCATGCCAGCATAGCCTTTGTAGTAATAAGCATTTATTTCTTTAGTATTCATTATAGACACTGATTAAAGAGGGTGATAAAGACATTGCTGAAGTCTAAAGCCCATCTTGGTCTAAAAAGAAAAAAATGCATGCAAAGTAGCATTTTAAATGGATGCATCTATTTACTGCTGATATTTTCATAGAAATGATTTAGTGATATTAGGTGCAGAAGGTGTAGCAGAGGTTTTAATTTGCTTCAGTTCTGGTCTAATAGATACAAAGGCACTAGAGGATTCTGAAATACTGAACTCAGAGGTGTTCTAACAAACCTTTGTACTCATAATAATGAGAGCTAGTGTAAGCTTATACAATTTAAAACTAATTGCCCAGCCAACTTCCTCATTACCATATTGATGCAGTTCATAAATCAAAGCCCTGCCTATTCAAGCTGTTTACCAGTCCTGCATTCAGCAGCGTATTTCAACTGAGATATGTAGTATGTTGCCAAAATACTGCAGAAACTTTAAAAGACAGATAGGAGTACAAAATAGGGGAGCCAAAATGCCACAAAGTGATTTAATGCACATGGCATTAAAGCACTTGTTTGTGTTTGTTTTCTGGATATGTTCTAATTTAGCCTTGAAAATTTCCATAATAATGTACTGCAACACAGATACAGGTCCTTACACGGAGAGCTGCTGACAGTTTTGATCAATTTGGCTTCCTATGGGAACTTCTTTGCTGAACCTGGAGACTCATACATCTTTTTTTTTTTTTTTTTTTTTTTTTTTTTTTTTTTTTTTTTAAGCAATATAGTACTTATGGCAGTCAAATTTAGGTGTATGCATTAAGACCATAGTTTTTTTATATAGGCATATATATTTATATGTTTTTATATATATATACGAATCCTAAATTAGTCACCAAAATTAGGTGCCTGAAGTTAAACTCTTTGAATAGCTTGCTAAGTAAAATGAAGGTACAATTTATTTGCTTAGACAAGTGCCTACCTGTAAGTGCCTAGCAGTTCCCTTTGAGATACAACGCCTACCTACAATAGCCACGCAGGAGTTATGTCAAAGGATTTGGTGGGGTAGTCTAGGGCATCCAACAGGGCACTAGAAGCTTCTGTTTAAGCAATTGAAATTTTCCGTGTTTTTCCTTCAGATATTCTTTGAGCTGGTTTAGGTATCACAATCAGCTCAGTTCTGTGCAAGGTTCAGTAGCTACCACAGTCCAGCTGCTTCCAGCTACTCAGGCTGGTTGTTTTCAGACTAACCAGGAATTCCTGCAGAGGCTTTAGCCTGTTATTATCCCAAACACCAGTGTCCTGTGAGTTATCTTTCTGTTTATGCTTTGCTTAGGAAACAGACAAAGATATTATTTTTATTGTGGTTTCTCATGAGCTGGGGGCAGTAGATGTTGCTAACTGCTGAGACACCTCTGCCCCTCTGCCAAGCTCTCACTCCTGCAGAGCGGAAAGACAGACTGCAAGGACAGAGCTGAAGCAAGAGTCAAGGCATAGAAACGATTTTGAGGAGTAGGATCAGGATTTGAAATTTTACTTGCAAATGTGAGGGAAGCTTGAAGCAAAAGTGGAGCACTAAGATTTACTGAAGGCTGCTGGAAATGTTGGGGGAATTTTATAGACTCTGGGAAAATCAAGGGCTTGTGGGGTGGCAGTTTGGTTAAGATCATTGGTTTAATCCTGTTTGAGAACCCAGTTCAGGAGGAAAAGATCAGATATTGCTAATGAAATGCAACTCTTCTGTGTAAACAGAAGTAGCAAGAAGAGAGTTAGCCTATTAAAACAAGTGCTGATCTTCTGTCATGATGCCTGTTGAAGCCTCTATATCTCATATTCTTTATGTAAATTCAATCATGAGAATTTGCAAACAAAACAATTTTTATGTATGGAAAATGAGAGGCAATTAAGACATGGCTTTAGTGATAAAGAACCTTGGATTCCTGTTTATCTCTCTTGTACTGGATGTATGGTCAGTAGATGCAGAAGGTGCATAATAATGATTTTAACTGAAATTAATGTGAATTGATACTTTCTCATGAAGGCATCCAAGGCAGTGATATCTTTCCCTTCTTCAGAGAGCGAAATAAATTTAAAGAACTTAATTTCTTTAATTTTAAGGCATTTTTAGCCATACGATAAACACAGATCATACCAGCCTCTGACCCTGCAAAGTGCCAAAATAACTGCTTTTGTCTAGTGTGTTTTGCCTGTTGGTGGCTGTCACAGGTTCAGCAGAGTGATGTATGCAATTTTGGAAGCCACTTGCAGGCTGTTGTAAAGGGCAGTTTTGTGGTGATATACAACTTTCAACAGACAAATAGAAAATCAAACTGACTGCAATTTGTTTAACTTGTAGAGTGAGAAGTCACTTGCCTTATGTAATTTCACTTTCATGAGCCTAAGAAAAAGACGTGAATACGACCCCTAAGCCATCCATATTAACACAGATATTGTCCAATGTGAGAAAACTCATTCTTCCAGCCTCTTTCCTCCTCTACAATATGATTAACTTCCAACCAGTCTATTGAGCATCTCGTGAATGGAATTCACTTTGCAGGCTGAAGAAACAGTAGTAGTATTAACCTGGAGGGAGAAGCAGCTCATACCTCTGTGCCTTTGCTTGCAGAATGTCTGTTTCCTGATTTTGCTTCAAATGGCTGCTTAGATGAAGAACTGGGATTTTACCAACACCAAGATCCTCAGCATAAAGGGAGACACTATGTGTTTTATCCAGTGTTATTTTTAAAATATTTATTAGGTGTTGGTTCATACTGGGGCCTGTGTTTATGAAGTGTCTGTGCATGGCTAGCTGCTCCTTCTGTTTCATGTTGATTGTGCTCTTCATATAAAAACAAAGCCAAAGTGTTCTAGAGTAATATATAAAACATTTCTGGTTTTCATTTAATGCCACAGATTTTAGATAAATGCATATGCACACACACCCCTCTCACCCCTTATATCCTGTATTAGGATTTTCAGCAACTTCACATCAGGTTTAATTTCTCAAGTAGTTCACACTGTAATCTTAAATCACCCAAAATTGCCTTCGAAAAGCACGTAGTCAAACAACCTCCAGCCAATATCTCATCAGGAGCTTGATGCTCCATTTCATAGCTGCAAGAAAAACCCTTCCCTCTCAGAACAGGGAATAAAAAAGAAATACATTGACTGCAATACCAAAAGGAACCTAATGGCAGAAGGAAAGCCAGATCTTGTTCTTTAAAGATACTTCATTTATGTTCTCAGACACATGCTGAAAGATATGCCCTCAGTTCTTCATTCATATCTGAATCCTTTTCAGTACCTTCTTTTGAAAGGATGCAATCAGATATGCCACATGTATGAGACTTTTTCAAGTGTAAGGAGCCCGGTCTAATCTTTCATTTTACTGGTGCCCACACATTCCTGTTGTTTGATTTTATTCACAATTGTAACCATGCTATTCATGGGGTGCACAGAGTAGAATGATTTGCAAAGTCAAAGCCCTCATTATGTAAACCGACTAGAACAAAACATTGCTCATGAATCTAAGTTCTTAGAAGTGGCAATAGTTGTATTACAGAGTGTATTTTCTCACCTTATTTGCAATTAAACCACAGTGGCAGGAGGTTAGCACCTCAGTTGAATTCAACTCAACTTTAGGCTCTCCTAATCACATAGAATGTGTCAATGGCCCCTCCTGGAGCAGAGTCTTTCCCTTCTATATATTGCAAATAGGTCTAGCTGTAAATATAGTGCTGTCATTGCTTATTAGGCAATGAGGCCCATGAGATGTAAGAGAAATCAGCACCTAAGTACCACCTCCCTCACTCACTAAAATGAGTCAGGAGGGATGTAGATTTGGCAGAATTTGTGCTAAATATCTGTGCCTTGATATCACAAAGTGAAAAATGTAATTACTACTGCTAGCATGTAGTATCTATTACATAAGTAAAGGGTATTGCAGCTTTTCCATTTTTGCTGTGTGCTTTAATCAAAAGCAATAGAGAAAAACACTTCCAAAATTAAGCTATAACTCAGAGTCTTCTTCCAGTGACAATTCATCCTTTTCCTTTCCAGGCTACATTTGCAGTAAGTGATTGAGAATTGCACACAGAAACTCACATGTCTAGTAACCTACACTACAGCTGCACTTCGCAGCATATGCATAAGTCCATCTGCAAGCTATGATGCTATTAACATATATAAAAGAGAAGACTTGCGAAGCTTTGGCAGCAAATACAGGTCTTGAAGAAACATAGGGAAACAATAATTAGCATTTGCAAGTGACAGGGAAAGCTAATTTTGGTATTCCTTTATACTAGCTTTATACTACATCAAAAGACATTTCACAGCCTACCTTTTCAAAACCTGACAGCATCAAAACTTGAGCGTGTGCACTGGGAACCTGACTTCAAGTGCTCCAGGTGATAAAGCAAAGCACAGTGTTAAGGTCTGGCACAATGTGAAGAATGAGGTCACACTGTATTTTTAGAAGAGCCTGGTGTTCCTGTGAAGCATGTTCTCACTCTCTCTTTTTATTTTTTTTTTCCCTTCCCTCTCCTTTTTTCTGTCGCTTTCTGTGAATAATTTGGCCAATGCTTGCAGAAGGCTGTTTTCGCCCCAGGGATTCTCACACATACTTCTGTTGACAGAGTTTTTGTGCAGCAAGCAAGCTAAATTGCCTTTTGTTAAGGATCTGCTCACTTATTTTTCTGTTCTGCCCCAACGTTTGGAGGATCTTTTGGCTACTACGCGAGTTCCTGTTGTTACATTTATGGAAATTAACTGAACTGAAAAATATGGGGTTACCTTGCTGTACAGGTAAAATTATCATCAGAAAAAAAAAATCCTAATCTCCTAATTTGCTCTCAGTCTTTCTCTCACATTCTTTTAGCTTCTTTGCTTAATTTTTCAGGGTTAAGTTTGTTTAAGTCAAAGGGAAGTATTAAATGAAGTCATTGTGAAAGGGAAGGAAATGCATTAGGGGCTGAGGGGTAAAAACTCTATTTCAGATGAGTGCTGTACTGTTCCAGGCAAGATCAGAACTTTAATTGCTGGTTTCCTATGTCAGTTCAAGTTTTACTTGCATTTAAAGAAATAAGAAAATTCTGCACATTCACAAGCTCTGTAACGCCAAAATAGATAATAGGTATTAAAAGGCAGCCATTTAAGCAGTGTTTGGAAAGTTAGTTTAGGTGACTTGATATTATAGTAACCCTATGAAATAAATCATAATCATTTACCCCAGAAAACAATTCACCTTGTGTTAACTCAAGAAAATAGAAATGTGGCTATGAATATTAAATTCTCTTCAAAACCCTCCTTTTAGAGAGTTAAGGCTTATATATGACTTTTGTGTGATATTTGTGAAAAATTGGCTGAGTTTTAATACAAATTTTGGTTGTCTGGGCAAAGGGAAATCAAGAGAGGATGATACACAAAAATTACCTGTGAATCTGCACATACACGTTTGCTTGTGCCAGACCCTATGAGAACTTACCTCCCATAGCATTTCACTAGCTGTATCACAAATACATATTAATCTATTGCTGACTTTAAGGAATTTTCCTTAGAAAATAAAATTTGGGAGTTGTGTGTTTTAAACTTCTATGTAAAAAGCTGAAGTGATTACACCCAGATATGCATTTCACGTTTTGTGTTTTTAAAAAAAAATCCCATGTTGCTTTTTTTTTTGTGCTCTTCCTCAAGCTATTTTGGAGTCAGTTTTGGTTGGACAGTTAGCTGTGTTAGCCCCCATATTTCCCTTCTAGGTGGAAAAGATCACATGTATGCCAGAGACTTTTGTTATTCAACAATATCTTTACTGACACTAGCACCTAACAGTAGAGATATTGCTACAGGATTTATTTAAAATTACATCTGCATATGAAAGTAATGTCCTTATTTATAAAGCCTTGAACACCTTTTCCAGAAAGATTATTATTTTTCAGGAATCGTAAGTGCATCCATTCAGAACGGTGGTGAGAATTATCTTATTCCGCATGCTCTTTTACAGGCCTTTTATGACATGTACAGATTTAGCTCTGAATGCTCAGACCTCTCTGATTTACACACTTTGCTATGTGCAGAATTTCCAAACCCACATCTCTACAAAAAATGCCCCATTTTTAGAAGCTATAAAAATCTATGTGTAACTTTTTATAAAATATGGAATTTCATATGTTGTATGAGTGGGGTTTTTTTTCCCCAGTCACTGCTAGATTGATTAAAGAGATATGTTCCACAGTATGAATAAGAATAAACTCTGTCTTCTTGCCACTTCTTCTTCTGAGATTTCTTGATATACTTTTGCATACTTTCTTTGTCCCAGTCTCATCCTAGGAAAAATAATGGAAGCCAAGGGAGTAAGTAAATTGAAGAAACAGAAAAAACTCTTCCATGCTTTTTGTAATTAAACTGTAAAGGTACAGCTTTACACCACATCCTGTAAAAAACAAAATTCATCTGGTAAAGAGAACTTAGCAAAATTTTAAAAGAAGCTGTATATTGATTTTAGATGATAGGAATATCCAGAGATAATGAAAAATGCAAATTTTTGCAGGGATGATAGGACATGTATTAGAGTCGAAAGCAATACCCTAAAATACTAGAACTAAAAAATACGTAATTCCCTTATCCCACACTTGCCTACTTCAGATTTTCTGTAGCTTCTTCTGGAGCATTTTGAGTTGTATTTTGGGATTTTACAGCAAAGATGTTCCAATGAACGCAGAGGTGTATTTCTGCATATGACATTACAGCAGAGTCTGCTTGCCAGCATTGCCAGGACTAAAGTGAGTCCAGAGAACAGGTCAGGGAAGGATAATTTCTACCAGAGAAAGAAAAGTGACAATAGGAAAGGGTGAAGCTGGGAAAGAGAGTCTATGGATGAGACCTGTAGAACTGAGCATTGCTGCTCCTGCTGGAGCTACCAGTAGGCGAGGAACAGCCACTCATCAATAGGTGAGGCATCAGGGGCTGATGAGCATAGCCCATCCTCTCACCTGACAGCAATAGGCTGCTGTGAGCAGCCAAGTCAAAGCTCTCTTGCCACCTTTTGGAGAATCTTCTGGAACAGGTATATCTTCTTTGCTTATACCTGGCTTTCATAGTGGGAATGTGGATGCTAGAGATGCCTTCTTGCAGGGTATAGTGTTAGGAGGCTGAAAAACAAAGGTGGTGGCTCATAGTAAAGCAGAGATAATAATACTCACCTGAAATGCCAGGAGGGCTTTTCACTGAGCTCATTATATACAAAATGTTAGGTGAAATGTGTTGTTTTTTTTCCCCAATCATTTCCTACAAATGTGGGAATGTTTTCTTTCAAAACATTGTGCTCAATTAGTTCACATAATGTTAGCAAGAATGAAGGGGGTTCAGCACTTCTGAAAGTGAAGTCACCTCTGTGTAGATGGCTGATGTTTGAGAAAATGAGGGCTTCAAAAGTAGGTTTCTCATTCAAGTGTAGACAATGTTATATGTCCTATCTAGCTATTGTGTAACGATATGAGCTGAGATTCGCCTAGTCTTTATTTGTCCTTCTAAAAGTCAGGTGGCCAATGTAAGCATTTTGTCTATACTTCCTCCACAGTTTTGGATAAGATGGTCGTGCCGGGAGGGAGACTCATCCCATGTCAAAATATGTATCCAAGATAAGTGAGAGCATTTAACTTCTGGAAGTATTTTTCTCTCTCCATTGACTCCAGCAGGAGGCTAGACAGTTGCTTCCAACAGCATCTGGCTCTTAAATAGCTAGAAATAGCTGAGAGAAAGTCTAGCTAAACAGTATGTATCTGCATGCTCACATCTTTTACAACTGCAGTTCAAATGACAGAGTTAATATAATAAATCCAGTTTTTCTGTATAGGCAACTATTCTTTCTATTTTCCAACGTACATCTATAAAACTTAAAATACAGACTAAGCAGCACTAGAATATGGCTAGTTGATGTGCATTGCTCAGCTTATGTCACATGCAGTGAGAAGCATGTCACATGCCAGCATCTTAATTTTGCTTGATTCCCACTTCGACAATCACAGTGCTGCCTTCTGACAGGTCTTCCTCATCACTGACAGGTTTGCAGCACACATCAAAGGCTTAAGTTTCTCCTTTTATTTTGAAAAGCTTCTGTTCTGCTTTGCTCTCTCACAGATGGAGTACTGAAACAATCATTAAAATAAATACTATCAATATTCAATCTGTCACGAAAAGTAAATTATGTATATGAGTGGATGTAAGCTATTCAGTGATGCAAATTGGTTCTTCAGTTGCTCCTTTCTTCCCATGCATTGGAAGTGCACAGCCTAGATGTCAGCACAGAAGTTAAGATTGATTTAAACCAGACACGGCCAACTCTGATGTAGTACTAAAGCTCTCTGTATTTTTAGCCTCCTTTTTTTGCTTTGCAAATTTATTCAAAATGCACAGGTGTTGCACAGCACTGGCAATTCACAGAAGCCAAAAGACAGAAAATTCTCCCTTCATTGAAATCTTCACTCTTTTCTGTCAATTGCTTTCTCTCCTTGCTCTTCCCTATGACATTTTATTAGCTTTATCAGTGTGAAAGTTTTCAATTATTTAACAGACAATAAAACTGCAGTGAACAAAGGCATGTTTCAATAACAAGCATATAGCTAACTTCACTCTGAATGATTCTGAACCATTGCATCAATAATAAAAATAAAGTAAATATTTAAAAACCATTTCTGCATTTGTCAGTTCTTTTCTAGCCTCAAAGGTAAACAAGTAGAGGTTATGTTTTGAATTCATTTAATCTGCATACGTCAAACATTTTTTTAAGAGACCTTTAAGTAAATTTGATGCAGGAATTTAATTTCATTACTTCTTCTGATGTACTCCAATGTAAGCATGTTCCTATCAATAATTTTTATATTTTTTTTTCAGGAGCAGAGAGGATTCAGGTATTTTCTATGAGAATCCAGGCATTAATAATGACTGTGTGATCATGGTTTTGGAAAAATAAGAAGAGATTTCCTGGCTACATACATGGAGTTATGTTTCTTAAGAAAACTAAGAATGAAGTAATTTTGATCTCTGATGGATGAAACTCACTGGAATGGAAACTAACATCTACAAAGAACAGGGCTCACCTTATATTACACCTGGCAAGTGTCAGGGGACTGCAAAGGAAGCAAGGTATGAAGAACACCAAAGACAGACAGAAAAACAGGCAAGTCCATCTGAATTTCAGAATGTTTTACTGGAAACCGAGTTGAGTTTGCTGTCTGCATCATCCTTATTAGATCACAATGAAACATCCTTGCAACTTGGCAGGACCGCAGGGTGTGTCAGTGCCACTGATCAGTCTGAGACAAAGCAATTTTGTGAAGACTTGCTCTGCTCTACAAGGCATAAGCCAGAGGAAGAGCCTTTAAACCTTTCCTTGCATATAGAATGGCCAGTTCTTACAGGAAAAGAATCAAACGAGAAACCAGAAAGAAGTCATGAGATCAGAGTCATAAAACAGAAACCAAGTGCTATCACATTTTCTGATTCCAAACTTTTATCACATGAAGCTAATACTAAACCCTGTATTTGTGAGGTGGGAGAAGAAGAAGATTTTTCTTCTGAAGAGGAAGAAGCACATGGAAGAGGTGATGATGATGTGTTTACTGAACTGCCACTGTACAAGGTGTTTTTCAATGATCTTCACAGAAGGAATGTTTCTCAAAGGAAGAAAGCTAAACTTGAACATACTAAATATCAACACATCTGTTATTTAGAAGACTGTGATGATCATTCTGAAAAGGAATTGAAGGACTATGACAAGGAAGGAAAACACATGGAGTTGGAGGTAATACAACCTATTCTTTCCTTCCAAGTGTATTTTAAATAAGTGGCATCATTAAAGTTGGTTACAGGAGGAGGAGTTGCACAAAGTTATTTAAAGTGTTTATTAACATGAATTACACAATTAAAAATATAAACCTACAGTAAAAGTATACTAGATTTTTACATTAGACAAATCTATTACTTCACATTGACAACACTGTTATTAGCCTGAACTTCAAACTTTGGTTTTCTGTTTTCCCCTGCTTTTTAAAACGGGAATATTGTCTATTTCACCTCTCACTGCAAGATCATATGTAATGCCATGTACAGCATGTATTCCCTGAGTCTATCAACTTTTCCAAAGGGAGAGTTCAGATTTACTTTGAGAGCAGAGTGCATTTCTTTGTGCTGGAAAATGGCATTTTTTAATGTAGTGGCACTGTAGCACTGTGCCACTTTACCCACAGCACTGCTTCTGCTAAGTAAGTGTTTTCTGTATTCTTATTTCATTAAAATAACATGGGCGACAGGTTATGATCAGGTCTATAATAAAATAAATAGGTTTTTTGGTATCTATAGTAGTGCACAGCATGGCGGTCTATAGACCAATGTTCAAAAGGAAAACGTAGAAAGATTTAGGATAAGACAAAAAAAACTGTAATAAGAACCATGCAACTATAATCTTTGCAGAAAAAAAGGACTGAGTAAATTAGCTGTGCATTTTGGAGCTGGATGAATAGCACCTTTTCAAGTGAGTTCTTACTAGTTTGGAGAAGAAGTGAGGCTTTGCCCCTGTTCCCAGCTGGTGACAAACCAAATACCTGAAGCTAAACGTGTTTATCATTGGAGAAGTTTAGCTCTGGTACAAAACTATTAAGTGTCTCTAAATTGTGGGCAAAACAAACCCTTAAAATTCCAAGGCTCCTGATGTTCCAGTACAAATTAATCTTAAACTGCAGGTCAGGCATATCCCTCTTTCCTCTCTCTTTTCCTCCAGCATTTAAAAGTTATTTTCCATGTAAATCTGCCCTATTCTTTTATCCAGCACATTTTAATTTTCCCTATCTGCAGTTCTACTTCGAGTGACTATAACAGAGAACTGCTTCATTGATTTCTGATTAAATGAAAGAAAGTAATATTTGGACTATAATGATCATATTAACATCAAAATTATGGTATACAGTACTTAATTATTCCCTCCTTTAATACTAATCCATCTCCAATTCAAGGAGACTAATTATGACCTTAACTGAGTGGGAATTTTGGGCTGTATTTCATAAATATCCCAACTTTACCGTGGAAACCCATCAACTCATGGAGAAATAAGCCAGATACTTACAAGTTTTCCTCAGCACCTAGTATTAGCACACCAAGGCCCAAACATGGTTCCAAAACAGTGCACCTCGATGCAATAATGACCCTGAGTTGTGACACATGGTTTATTAAATTATTGCATGGTTACTCTACATTAAGCCAAGACTGGCTTCCTCATTTGCTCAGAAACACTCCCATTAATATAAATACATATCAAAATGCATGTGCAACATCCCTTGGATTCTGTTTAGTGAAGGTCATTCCCATAGATAAAATGGAGAGGCCAGGGGCTGTTGTCATTCAGTTACTTTATGTCTATGCCATAAAATAAACTCAAGGATGCAGCCTGTAGTGCAAAATAATGGACAATAACTTGCCAGACAAGCATGTGAAATTACCTATTAAATCTCATGAAATGTGTCAATACATTTAAAAAACTGTACAGAACTAATGACACAGTCCTGGGTTTGATTTTTTTTCTATGTAAATAAGTATGTATCATTCTAGGAAAGCCTCTGAGGATTAAAAATGAAAGGATTATCTTGTCTCTCAAATTTTAGCAGCAGCCATGCGTTACTATTAAGACCAAAGTCTACCCCATGACTCTGGCTGAAGCAAATGTATGTAGTTGTCAAGTCACTTCTTTCTATTATTTAGAAATGAAACTGTGGAAAAATGTCTTTCTAGCGGAAAAATATTAACTAAGTAAAGACAGTTTGGTATAAAAATGTTGTCAAAAGCAACCATTACTGCTAAGCTTTAGACTTAAAAATAGTACAAAAACTAGATCATCTCAGCTCTACAGATACAGTCTATCACACATAGTATACCCTGACTGAGATCCAGGATAAATCTTTGCTACCAGAGTTCACAGCGAAATAGTGATTAAGATCTACCCTGCAGGGGCATTCCTATGTCTATGTACTTGTTACTGACTGCAAATCTCCTATTTCAGGTACAGAAAGCAGGAAAGGTTGTCACCTTATCCAGGCTGGGGAGCACTGGCCATTGCAGGCAGTAACCAGTGTCTGAACCTCCTCTTAAATAGTTGTTGCACACATTTAAGCGATAATGGTAATTCTTGTTTCATTTTAATTAATAAGCAGAGACAAATCTCCAAGTACACTGAACAGTAAACAAGTAGAGGGAAGATGGAAAAAACATTACTTGTGTATGCTGCCAATTCTGTTATAAGCGGAATAAACTGCTGAAAAAAAATATGTACAATGGTGCCCATTGAAAATAAAAATGCTCTTTCTTTTTTTTCCAAAAGCATACAGCATCTGCCGTTTTGGAGTGCTACAAGATAAATTATACTTCTGTCCAATTTATGAATTCAGTATAGTCCCAGAGTTTCCATCCCTAGACCAGTCCCACATATCTTTTATGTGTTTTGTCATCAAATCTAAATAGGGCAGCCTTTTTTCTCTTGTCAGAAGTTCGTAACCAGTGGTACATTTAATCCCCAAATAGAGTTCTGAAATAAAAATAACCTTTCAACTGGAGATGCAAAATTTTTAAGTTTTACAAACAAGTCTAAATAAATGTATGAAATATTGTTCATGTTATTTCTCATTTTGGGATGGTGATCTATGCAATATCATCACTAAGACCCCACTTACTCAAACACACCAGTGAGTTTCTGTGCCCTCATTACAGATTTGTCTTCTCTGCCCACTTCCCTTGCAAAACTCCCCTTCTATCTTGAATAGGAACATTTTTACATAACTTATGTCCTTCTAATGTTAATTTTGATTGTTTTGTTCTGTCCAGAGTTTTTCTCAGCAATTCTGAAGTGGTATCTCGAGCCATTCTTCCTTGCTTTATTTCAAGTACTTTGTGCATGCAGCCACCTTAGTGTGCAGTGGCAATAAATTATTCAGAATAGCTGCTGAAATGCAACATTTTTCTAGACTGTCATTTGTTCATACTGTACTAAGCAGGTCCCAGATGATTACCTTATTTAAGAAGGAACTACTATGCAACTTTACATCAGTAATCTTGTTTCAGCCTTTCGTAGTCACAGAACAATGTGGTACTTTGTTACTTCCAGGAGTAGCTTTTCAGTCAGGTAAAAAATTGAAGATCTTTGACAGGTATTAGGCAAAAAGAAATATTATGAAATC
>WAAB01024883.1:42986-55783 GCA_013389865.1 Piaya cayana
CAATACATTTAAAAAACTGTACAGAACTAATGACACAGTCCTGGGTTTGATTTTTTTTCTATGTAAATAAGTATGTATCATTCTAGGAAAGCCTCTGAGGATTAAAAATGAAAGGATTATCTTGTCTCTCAAATTTTAGCAGCAGCCATGCATTACTATTAAGACCAAAGTCTACCCCATGACTCTGGCTGAAGCAAATGTATGTAGTTGTCAAGTCACTTCTTTCTATTATTTAGAAATGAAACTGTGGAAAAATGTCTTTCTAGCGGAAAAATATTAACTAAGTAAAGACAGTTTGGTATAAAAATGTTGTCAAAAGCAACCATTACTGCTAAGCTTTAGACTTAAAAATAGTACAAAAACTAGATCATCTCAGCTCTACAGATACAGTCTATCACACATAGTATACCCTGACTGAGATCCAGGATAAATCTTTGCTACCAGAGTTCACAGCGAAATAGTGATTAAGATCTACCCTGCAGGGGCATTCCTATGTCTATGTACTTGTTACTGACTGCAAATCTCCTATTTCAGGTACAGAAAGCAGGAAAGGTTGTCACCTTATCCAGGCTGGGGAGCACTGGCCATTGCAGGCAGTAACCAGTGTCTGAACCTCCTCTTAAATAGTTGTTGCACACATTTAAGCGATAATGGTAATTCTTGTTTCATTTTAATTAATAAGCAGAGACAAATCTCCAAGTACACTGAACAGTAAACAAGTAGAGGGAAGATGGAAAAAACATTACTTGTGTATGCTGCCAATTCTGTTATAAGCGGAATAAACTGCTGAAAAAAAATATGTACAATGGTGCCCATTGAAAATAAAAATGCTCTTTCTTTTTTTTCCAAAATCATACAGCATCTGCCGTTTTGGAGTGCTACAAGATAAATTATACTTCTGTCCAATTTATGAATTCAGTATAGTCCCAGAGTTTCCATCCCTAGACCAGTCCCACATATCTTTTATGTGTTTTGTCATCAAATCTAAATAGGGCAGCCTTTTTTCTCTTGTCAGAAGTTCGTAACCAGTGGTACATTTAATCCCCAAATAGAGTTCTGAAATAAAAATAACCTTTCAACTGGAGATGCAAAATTTTTAAGTTTTACAAACAAGTCTAAATAAATGTATGAAATATTGTTCATGTTATTTCTCATTTTGGGATGGTGATCTATGCAATATCATCACTAAGACCCCACTTACTCAAACACACCAGTGAGTTTCTGTGCCCTCATTACAGATTTGTCTTCTCTGCCCACTTCCCTTGCAAAACTCCCCTTCTATCTTGAATAGGAACATTTTTACATAACTTATGTCCTTCTAATGTTAATTTTGATTGTTTTGTTCTGTCCAGAGTTTTTCTCAGCAATTCTGAAGTGGTATCTCGAGCCATTCTTCCTTGCTTTATTTCAAGTACTTTGTGCATGCAGCCACCTTAGTGTGCAGTGGCAATAAATTATTCAGAATAGCTGCTGAAATGCAACATTTTTCTAGACTGTCATTTGTTCATACTGTACTAAGCAGGTCCCAGATGATTACCTTATTTAAGAAGGAACTACTATGCAACTTTACATCAGTAATCTTGTTTCAGCCTTTCGTAGTCACAGAACAATGTGGTACTTTGTTACTTCCAGGAGTAGCTTTTCAGTCAGGTAAAAAATTGAAGATCTTTGACAGGTATTAGGCAAAAAGAAATATTATGAAATCATACCTTTGACAAAGAGAATTGTCATGGATCTTCCCTCACTTCAGTGATTGCATAGAAATCCTGCTAATATTGGCTGCTGCAGAGAGGCAAGCATACTCTCACCAGCACAGCAGAAAACTGGAAATCCTCTTTGGGTGAGTTTCAAAGCATCTCTTTGGAAGACCATATTAGCTACTACAACAGCCAAAAAGGTTTCTGTTGCTATTGGCATTATTCAGGATGTGTAAGCGAGTTGTCACAGCTTTCTCTATTGTACCAGAAAGAACGGGACAAGCCAGGAAGCCCACGTGCTGGAAAGAAACCACTTAGAGCTAACTATTAGGACATGCCAGGTGCTCCAGCAGCGCCTCTGCAGCCTCCTGGGATCTGCATCAGGACCATGTGCTGGGTATCTCAACCCACTGGACATTCAGGGTTCTCTAAATTACTCCTCAGAGCTGCAGCTTGATGAAACAAGGTCATGTCTATCTAAAATATATCTGGAAAGGAATTAGCTGTTGGCAAGTGTGGCATACAAGTGTAACTTCCAAGGGAATCCTAGAAAAATAATATTTCTTAAAGAAGCAAGAGTCCTTCCTAATTGTGGAGGAATCCATTAAGAGGGCTTCTGTAATACTGTTTTCCACTACACACTTCCATCTCTGCTGTGTAAGCTGATGAGCATCATGTCAGGAGCAGAGCAGCAAATCTGCTAGCCCTTACACAGCAACCTGGGAGACCTTTGGGCATCTCAAGTTGCACACAGACTTACATCATGCCTCTTTCAACATGTTTAGGAAGATCTAAACCAAATCTACTTGTCAGTTTAAAGCACAATGCTGATGGTCTAATATTTGCATTGAAGGGTATCTTGTTCAGCCAGATCAAACAAAGAGTAAGATACCGCTCTCTAGGAATAACAGAGAAAAAATTACCCAAATAGAGAATTTAGGTAATTGAGATAGTGTTTACAATTAATATTTTTGTCAGGATTTAGCCTTCAGTCTACAAACTCAAAGACCTTTGGAGGAAGCTGCAGAGTCACAGGAGTGATCAGTACATTGTCAAGAGACCCAGCCTCTGTGTACAGCACTGGGTAGTGTTAACAGGGTAGCTGTGCCATCACCTTTCACCATGCATAAATCTCTGTTTTAAGTAAAACTGCAGTGTTCTAAAGGAGATTGTGAAAGCTCTGTTGCTTTTGACATATAAAACTAAGCCAGCTGAACTTTGGAAATGGTTATGGAAAACAGTCCTTTACTGGCAAGAAGATGGATGATCTGGCTTTCCAGTTTCTCTTTCCTTGATTATTCACTTATTTTCATTAATTTCCTTGTTCCACCCTTGTAGTACAATCAGGTTAATTTTGTCCTCATTCTACAATCATTACTGCATTAGCAGTTTGAAAATCATTGTATAAGCTTAGACCATGAAAGTTCAGATACAGGCTGAAATAATTTGCTGAGATGTAATACAGAAATTTCCATAGCATCTGTTCCACACTTTGTCTGCTTGTGGCCTGTTTTTTCTTTCTTCTCTTCACAAACACCAGAAGTTCACCAGCGGAGCAATACAAGATAAAAAGACAAGGAAGTGTAGGAAGTGATAAATCCACAAAAATTTATTCAAAGCAATAGTCTTTGAAATTAATTATAATTCCTTAGAAGATATGTATTCTTCTCTGTGGCTTGTAAATATTTTAAACAAGTAATCATAGCCATTGAGAAAGGAATCAGACAGTTTTAAGTCTTTGACAATGAGTTTTCTTTATTCGAATTAGATCAAGTTAATTCAATTTAAATCATCAAAACAGAGCAGCAGCCAAGCCTACAACTATAATCTGTAACTGGGCCTGCCAAAGTAAGCTTCTTACCCTTATATTTGGATGGCTTAAATTCTGCTAAGTCCTTGTACCTCTTGTATTCCTGCTCAGTGCCTTGCTTAGCCACTCTGAAGCACTCTTCCGAGAGGCACTTTGTTGTTTTCATTAATGAGGCACGGGACTTTAGGTGGAATTTAAGCTATCTGAAAATTGCCCTGCAATAGTTTTTTCTTCTCTAATTCAACAGTAAATACTAGTGAAGAACATATCAGAGTCAAGGACAAATTCCTTCTTCAATTCTTCTCATACTTTGGAAGTTTGTTCTTCTCTTTACCCCATCAAATTGAAACTCTAAAACTAGAGAAGGAGAATGGTTGCAAACTTGTGGTGGCTTCTTCATGAGAAATAATACGGTTATTATTATCTCCTTTTTGTTCATCTTCTGCAGACATGGGATGTCTAACCAGGTAGGAGAGCTGAGTGCTGAAATAATTAGCAGAGAGAAGAGAGTAGGAAGTTCTGGGGAAGAAATGATAACGACTTGTCTAAGACAGGGGTGATGTATGAACTTTGTACATTCTTATTTCCTTTGTGTCTCTGTGAGATTTGCACTTTCTGTATTTAAATTATACGTTCTCTAGAGTTGATTGGTGCAGATCTAGTGAGCTGAACTTTGTTAAAGATTCTAGCATTTATGCTTGGGTTTTGCCTGCCTGGGAAAGGAGTTGAACTGCTAATTACTTTAGCAATGATGCAGTACTACCAGTCAATAAATAAATAACCACAAACAGCTCTTAATAATAAAGTGAGATAAACGCTGGGCTAGGGAGTCTAATGATTAATTTAGAAGTCTTTAATTTCACAAATTTGAGAGACTAATGATGAACATTTTGTACAGAGAACATTTTCCCCTAATCTCACTATTGTTAATAATGTAACTATTTTCCATCAGGATATGGTATTTCTTGTGTCCTACTTCTTATTGTTATCAAAGGCAGCAGTAAATTCAAACTTGCATCTTAGTAAAGTGAAAATTAGCTGTATGGCTGTTTTCATTACAAAATGATAGGAACTGTGGAAAATAACAGTACAGTATAGTCAGGAATAGTAACTTAAGGATGTGGTAAATGATCATATAAAAGACAACTGGTATATTGGAATCACATAGAAAAACATGTAGCTACTATCAAAATGACTGTCCTTTATCTCTTCAGTTTACTTGCATGATGCTTGCATGTTTTAATAAACGTGCATGATTCATTGTTCATTAATAGAGAATTAAAAAATTAAAATGTACATGCCCCCAGAAAAGATGTGTTTTCACACCATCAGCAAATACCTGTCTTTCAAATAATGAGTGTATTCAGCAGGCATCAGTGGCTGCTGGTTTAAGACTGGAGAAAACATACACACTCTGGTTTTGTAAAAAATCTCCTATACGCTATTTTCAGCAGTCCCAGCTTGAGCTTGCCAAAACACTCCTGAAGAAAAGTTGTACTATAAGGGGACAAAAATCTGTCCTTTTTTCACAAGCAAAGCTGATAAACAAACCTCCATGTGACAGGTGGACTATTGCTTGAAAAATTCAGGGTACTTGTTTGCAGTTGACCCTTCATACAGTTTGAAATAATTCATGCTGTAGAATACTATCACTCTCAAAAAATGTTTATAGAATTTTTGATCTACATAGTGAGACTCTGAGAAAATTAGACAACCCACCTTGGCTTTCAACCCCCTCCAATAAAATTTACAATATAAATTTCATCTTGCTGATGAATTAAGTAATATGAAATTACAGAAGGTGAGATTGAGTTACGCTGCAGAGTGTGAAACCCTCAGACTGTTCAAGTTAGTGTGTAAAACTGTGTCCCTTAAGTAGTTTTCACAACATTATGAAAGATTTTTAGGCTAGCAGTTTCCAAGTGCGACTATCTCCTACTAGTGCTTGTCAAAGGTTTTATGCTGCCCATCCTAGCTGTAGCTACATTGCTGAGAAGACACTGTGCTGATGACTAATTTTGTTGCACAGTCTCATCATGATCCTAAGCGTACACATTAAGAGGTCTCAAAAACCAAAATTTTGGGAACCTCTGTTGTAGTCTGCTTCTAAAAAGGGTTTTATATTTATCTTTACAGCTTCAGGAGGAAAATTAGTTAAGACAATTGGTGTATTATACTAAAAAGGAAGAATATGCATCATGTGTAACTTGGTTTATGATTTTTCCAGACACTGACTCCTTTATTTGTTGTTTATTTGGATATTTCAGAATCATAAAGCTGCCTCAGGAAACAGCAGAATTACTATAGCTCTTGCCAGAAAACATAAATAGATTATGTGTTTATGGTTGCACTAAGCCCATAAAATAAATAGAGGTATATAAAGATAATTCTTCACAAATATTTGAAAATATCTGGAACCTGCACAATGTGAAATGTTGAAAAACTCAAGTGTTTCACATATCTCCACGGAAGTACAGCAAAATCAACAGAAATTAATCCCTGTCTAAGTCAAAGCTCTGATGAACTACATTCCTCTATCAGAACATGGGAATAGGTACCTGTAAGAATTGCAGACTAGGTCTTAGGTGGAGGGAACCAGAAGAAACATGTAGAAATCTGTTAATCTGTTTACCACTGAAATTAGGATACCCCTTCAAAATGCAGATGGAGATTCTGGATAAACTGAGGGATGGGCAGTAAGCAGAACAACTTATGAGACTGGAAACTTGCACAAAAGGTGAGGGGATGGGGTTGGGTCATATTTTCAAGCTGGGTTAGTTGGTAGTTGAGGATTTGGAATGTTTTTCAAGTCCAGCAACAGCAGTGTGGCCCAAAAAAAAAAAGCAATTTGTATATATTTCCATCTATAATAAGTACATCATGCATCAAGACCAAAAATAAAGTATGCAAAGCCAATAACTAGAAGAAAGAACACACAGGCTGTCCAAGACAGTAATGTAATGTTAACAGTCATCAATAAGCTGTTTCTTATTAACAACATGCCTGACCAACATGAGTGCCTGTACTGAAAGAAAATGGGTTACCAAGTATTTGTGCAGCTAAGGATCTAGAACGTGAGAGTCCACCTTAAGCAGTACTTCTATCTGCTATGTTTTCAGAGTTCACTACAATATTACAAAGAACTGTAGAAATAGATATATGGGGGAAAATCATGTTCGGGAGATGAAAAATGAATAAACTAGGAAGTGTTAGCTGTGGGAGAAGGAACTATTTCACAGACCCATTTTTCCCTTGAAATAAAAGTTAGAATACTATCATGTATCTCTTATGCGAAGGGGCTATCAAGGTAGCCTTCCATTTTGTGTTTAGTGCGGTATATATCACATGCTATCTTGAATTAGAATCACAGATTATAGAATGGCTTGGGTTGGAAGGGAACCTTTGAAGGTCATCAAGTCCAGTCCTCCTGCAATAAGCAGGGACATCTTCAAACACATCAGGTTGCTCAGAGCCCCTTCCAACCTGTCCTTGAATGTTTCCAGGGATGTGGTACCTACCAGCTCTCTGGGCAACCTGTGCCAGTGGTTCATCACCCCAGTTGTAAAAAAATTCTTCTCTATAGCTAGTCTGAATCTCCTCCCTTTTAGTTTAAAATCAGTATTCTTTGTCCTATCACAACAGGCACCACTAAAAATGTCTGTCCCAATTCTTCTTACAATCCCCCTTTTAGGACTGAAAGGCTACATAAGATATCCCCAGAACCTGTTCTTTTCCGGGCTGAACAACACCAACTTCCTTAGCCTTTCTTCATAGGAGAGCTGTTCCAGCCCTCTGACTGGTTTTGTGGCCCTTGTCTGGACCCACTCCAACTGTTCCATGTCTTTACTGTGCTGATGTCTCCAGAGACTGATGCAGTACTCCACGTGGGGTCTCACCAGAGCAGAGTAGAGGGGCAGAATCACCTCCCTTGATCTGCTGGCCACCCTTCTTTTGCTGCAGCTCAGGACTGGCTTACTGCACCGTAAGTGCACATAGTGAATTGTTCAAGCCCTCATGAGGACTTAACGGTTTTAGTCTTATCTTGGGGGACACATAATGACACTGAGGTATAGAAAGAAAAAAATAGAAAAAGAAAAAAAAATGCCAAGAGAGATAAACAGGGTTAAAAAGCCTTAGCGGGAAACCCCCAATATTCCAAGCATGCAGGGACAAACTCAGTTCTTTCTGAAGTAAAGGCAAAAGTGCATTATGCAGGCTCAGAAAATGCTTTTGAAACCAAACTTTTCAGACATGACAAAGCCTGCGCTTTGCCTGTGAATGACAAACAGCAAACTCTAAAATTGCCACTTTGATGTTCTTTTACAAAAGTTTTTTAAATAAAAGAATAAACAATAAATAACAGCAAACTCTACAACAAGACTTGCTATAAGTTGGAATGCATAGAATTACAGTTTTTATCTCAGATCACCTTCTCTTCTATGCAATGTTCCCATTTCATATAATGTTCTTAAGAGGACTGTAAATTTAAGTTGCTTTAAATTGAATACAGATATCTAAGCTAAAAAAAAGGACTTCTTGATGAGTATTCTTTTCTATTCAAAAATGTTTGCAAATGCTAAGGACTGGGCACACAAGAAGCTCAGGACACTCAGAATTTCACTCCAAAGCAAATGAAAATGAATTTGTAAGAGTAGCAAGCATGAGGTTGAAAACTGGAAACAATTAGGAAGGAAAATTTAGTTTATGCTTCCAAGTTAATATTGACCAAAAAAACTTTGAGGTACGGCATGGCAAAGAAAAGCATTCCGTTTTGCAAAGGAAGTAATTATTTTTAAATCTGGGGTTGCTACAGTTCAGAAAAAAAGTCCTCAAAGACTCAAAATACTTCATGACAGTGAATGATTCCTCAGCCTGGGTGTGACATGGTAAAAGCCTCCAGCTAGGTGGGCTACTAAGGAGTTTGTATAGCTTAACTGGCAAGTAAAGGTATTTTCCCCAGAGGAAGGTCGTCAGAATTAAGCCTTCTTTGAAAAGTAATTAAAGCTTGATGAATTGACAACTATAACTTAAATATTTTTTTTTAAAATCCCTTAGATTCCAAAGAAAATTGCAATCACTTTCGCATTTTAAATGTTATATTTAAAAATCTATTGGGTGGGTTATTTTTCCAGCAGGGCTAAACTTGATCAGTTTATGAACATTCTAATTTCCCCTTGTTGTTGTGTTTTTGTTTGGTTTGGGTTTGGGTTTGGGTTTGGGTTTTTTTTCAAAAAAAAGGTGGCAATATCACAACACACTATGCAGAGATGAGCAGGATTGGAGAGTAAGTGGGAAGGGTTGTCACTTTTTAAAGTTTCTTGAGTATTACATTAAGACAAACTAGTAAAATTCAAAATATGATCCTTCCAACTTTTATCCCAGAATATCTGGATATATCCCAAGTGCTAGTGCAATACATAAAGGATCCACAAGAATATATAGATATGGCTCTTAAGCATGCAAATCTTGCAATTACATATTAAGCTGCCTTTACTAGGAAGATTTTACTTATTATCACTATTGTCAATTTTCTTGCATTTCATAATACATTTTTTAAACCTTGTTTGAGGTACATAATAGGAGGAAATAGCTGAAATCCCAGTCACCTTGACTTAGGCTAGGAATTGTTTGTTTTCAGGTATTTGCCAGAGTTATGTCAATAGATCATTTTATTTGAATTACTGTGGTTGATGGGGTTTTGCTAAAATATTTCATATTGCATGGAAATGAAAAATATTTGTTAATAGAAAATATCACTGCTGATAACCATCCCACAGCCATTTTTTTCTTCTTTCTTACAATTCTCTGAGTAATTCTAAACAATTATATTTTCCTGTTCTTTTTAATAACCATTACCTTTCTAAATATAAATGAAGCCTACCAAATACTTTAACATAGCTAAACAGAATTTTCTAATGCTTTCAGTTATGGTACTTCACAAATAGCCAGATGTGCAAATAACACTAAAGCACTTAATATATAATGTGTATTAGAACTCAGCAATGGTTAGGCTAAACCAGTTTGACCATGCAAACCCTGGGACAAGCTCACGCTTACAGTTTCATCTGTCTCGGAACATCTTTAGTGCATTTGTGTCTTGAAGATTTTGCAAAATAACTATAGGTTTATTAAAGTAGCTGTACGGATCTCTTCTCTTTCTCAATGCCTCTCATTCCAGCAGATATCTGAAGCAATGGCACAAGGAATTTGTTGGAACCTTAAGTTTTTAGGAACTGTACTCGTTTTTTAGTGACTATCATGCTCTTAAAATAACACAGATTTTTTTGAGTTGTATTCTACAGTCTCCAACCTTTCCGTTACACAAAAATATTTACATGGTATAAGCAATATATTTACATGCTCTGAGGACAGAAAAATTATTATTTTCCACCAGGAATGATGCCTAAGGCTAATATATCAAGGCAACTTTTCTTCAAAATTGAGACCAAACTGATTTATTTAACAGAATGTATTTTATGAGCTTTAAGGGAGTTATCTTTTTTCCCCCAAGATAAAAAGGATGTCCTAAAATCTACAATCACCATCCTGTCTCTCAGTTTATGATTTAAAAAGCCATGAGTTTTCATAAAGTAAGAGTCAAAGGGGAGCAAAATACGCAAGTTAGCGTTATGTAGTAATAATACAGCATTTCTACATACTTCACCATTACTTTTTTTTTGTAGCAAGGCAAAGCTTTAGCTGTTTGCAAATTCCATTAGTAGTTGCAAATACCACAAACAGTTAAGTTTATGAAAGTTGTTTTCATCAGTCACATGGTATTTACGTCTGTTTCTGATCTCTGAAAGAAGAAATATATTTAAAATTCTGAAAGCTTTAAGCAGATAACTAACATTAACAATTACAAAATACAAAATACACACTACATATGATAATTATGATGGAACAAATGCAGGCACAGACACATATTATTGGGCATTAGTTGATGGCCCTAAATTCAGCATTTAAACTGTACCTAATTCCTTCAGCTTCTTAGTTTCTGTATTTGTCATAACTATTCTTATGTTTTAGAGGAAAAAGAAAGATCTTGAACTACAGTAGAGAAGTACAGTCCCACACCTGATATTGTGGCTTTTAGCAGAGGCAGGTAGCAGGAATGTATACCTCAGTTAACAAAGAAAAAGGTGGTGAAAAAAACCAGAAACACAAAGAAATGACTTGCAAGAAGTCTCATTGGTAGAGACAATGTGTGGTATGATTGAAACTTTGCTTATAAGATTATATGCTTCTCAAGGTTGAAATCTTTTGCTGGTTTTATCAGGAGGGGAGTAGTGAAATCTGATCTCTATAATTTAAGCAATTAATTTTCATCTGAAAGTTAAGTATTTAAATATCTATGGTTCCTGATCATCCACTGGGACTGGTGGAGTAGGCTTGCTGCTCTCATAGATTAATTTTCTTCCCAGAGAAAGTAGGGATGTGAGAGGAGTACAAGAGGGAGTGGAAGCAGAGCTGGTGCATACTAGGTCTTGCCTTAACACAGAGTTAAGATAACAGCAGAATAATATCTGGATCTGAGTGTTAGGGAACGTATCCAGTTTCCACATTAAAGAGAAAGCAATCTGTCAAATGAAGCACATAAATTCCTTATACCGTCAGGGTAAAAGACATTGGTGTCTCTGAAGAGCTCCAAAGGGAGATCCCATCTGATTAAGTGCAGGCATTTAAGAGACTTAGACAATGAAAAGAAAAATGTGCTTCTTCACTCATCTCTCCCACTTCCAAAAATTTACACAAGGAGATTTATTTGCTGCTGTGATCCATGTCCTTATGTCATTTTGACAAGCTTCTTATAATCGAAATGCTGCAACTCATGAGCCCTCTCAAAACAGGGGATACAAAACATTAAAACTAACAATGTACATGGACTATAAATAATACCTGGAGCAAATTGTATCTAGTAACCAAGTATAATGGTATTTCTGATTTAAACTCTCTTCCACCTCCCTTTAATTTTGCCCAATTCAAAACTTAAAAAAACCCATGTAATTTACTGTTTGGTTAAACAGTATCTTCAGTTACAGATATCTTTAGTTTACTTCCTCACTCCTAATGATTTTATTTTCTTCCAGAAAAGCTTTTCAATTATGTACTTATCTGCTGCAGTTCTGGCACATAAGATAATTACTTTCTTTTATGTGTCTGTTCTTAAACCATTACTCTTCCCCCTGGCTGACATTCAGAAAGGACTAACTACATCCCTGTCTTGATCCCTGACCACCAGAGGTGTGCTTCTTAATGAAGTTCACTGAATTTATCAGGGCTTTCCAAGGAGCTACTCGGCAGGGTTGTCACCTCAACAGAAGCTGTTGAGAACCCCCTTTCCTCCTTATGAAAAAAGAAACCAGCATGTGGGATGAGCAACACAAATCCTAAAAAATAATCAAATAAGAACTCGACAACCCATTGCCTCCCTCAGAATGTGTTTTTCCTAAATTTCTTGATCAGGGACTAATTGCCCTTCCTGACAGAAAAAAGTCATTTAGAACATCAAGAGTCTCATTGTAGGAAATAAAAATTTATTGTCCTACTGTTTCTACAGAAATCAGCTAGTGACCCCATGATTATATTAGAAAAGCAAAGAATTGTTCCAAAATGTTTTTCAGATTGAAGATTACCAGACCAACATTCTGCAGAACTAATGCTTCCTGGCTCAACCCTTTGAGCACCTCCTGCTCCCCGATCCATTTCCCACCTCTCAGTGTTTTCCCACCATGCCCAATCCTCTTTCCAGCATTCTTGCATTATCTCGTTTCCACCTCCCACTATTATCTATACCTGCCCAAGTCTCCCCTATTTCCCTTTCCCAAAAATATCCCCAAACCTGGCATGATATTGGTAGGGGACAACATGAGCTTTAGCAATAGGTATCCTTTCACTGCCTGGCCCGTTAGCACATATATTGGCAGCTGCTCAGAAATTATATGGACTGTTACCTCATCTTTAGCTTATAGCAGGCAGTCATTCCAGTCTCTTGTTTCTATCCAGACAGGAATTTTGATTAAAATTTGAAATTTGATCTCTTTGATATTCTTCCCATGTTTCACACTGGTTTAAAACGACACTAAACTGGGTGGAAGTGTCGATCTGCTGGAGCGTAGGGAGGCTCTACAAAGGGATCTAAACAGGCTGGACAGCTGGGCTGAGTCCAATGGCATGAGGTTTAACACGGCCAAATGCTGGGTCCTGCACTTGGGGCACAACAACCCTATGCAGAGCTACAGACTGGGAGAAGTCTGTCTAGAAAGCTGCCAGGAGGAGAAGGACCTGGG
>WAAB01024883.1:56019-87803 GCA_013389865.1 Piaya cayana
GGTTGATTCACCTTCCCTGAAGGTGTTTAAGGCACAGGTAGACGAGGTCCTGAGGGACATGGTTTAGTGTTTGATAGGAACGGTTGGACTCGATGATCCGGTGGGTCTCTTCCAGCCTGGTGATTCTATGATTCCATGATACACAAAATGCTCAAAAATTTTGGAAGAAATCTCACAGCAGTTAAACAACACAAAGATACAATAGTATTACTTTGTTCTTTTAAAAGAACAAGAGAAAAAAAATTGTAGGGGGCTAAACAGGAAATAATTACTTAAAGTATAATTATTTTACATATAAGTACCAATAGAGCATAATGGAAGAAACTCAGGAGGAAAACATACATTTTAGTATTCATTAAAACTATAATTTTCAATTGTGAACACTAAGGAAAGTGTTCATTATTACAGATAATACATAAAGTAAATAAAACTAAAAAAAGACCATTCTGAAGGAAGACTTAAGATAAACATTTTTTAAAAGGTCTTTAAAAGTATTTTGATTTATGTGGTCAAATCTGTTTGAGTTTTATTTATTAAGGGAGACTAGAATTTGAGTTTCATTTATTATAATTTGTATTGAACCAAATGTCAAAGGACCAAAATTAAAATTAAGTTCCCCTGGTACTACAAGCTATGCTGCAACATGATTCAACTTCAGGTCTCAAAGCCTTCATCTTCTGTTCTGCCAGTTTCTCCTGACTGTCCTGATGTCAACGTAGGAGGCTGATCCTCCAAATATCGATCTGATGCTTTGCCAGATTTTACTCTCAGTAGTTAAAGGAACTGCAACTACAGCCTGACTTTGGCACCCAGCATCAAGGATTTCTATTCTTTCTCCCTCCCTTAACATAATTATCAATTTCATCCCCCAAAATGTTACGAACTTTGGAAAAAAGCTTTCAATTTCACTAGAAAGATCAAAAAAATGAGACTGTCCATATCTGCCCACTCAGGCTCATTTCAATATGTCAAGCCAAGTAAGCAAATCTTAAATGCTTTTGGAAATGCTAAATTATAGACATTCTTCTCTTCAGCTGTAGTGAAATCCAGGAGTCTGAAAAAAAAATATCTCTTGTCTGAAGTTCCCTTTTGTGTTCAAATATCAGAGCTGGGCTCAGGCCGCCTCACCACTAGCACAAGTAATCAACTGCCCCCAGGCAAACTACGGCAGATGCTGAATTCAGGGTCATAGAATCACAGAACTATAGAATAGTTTGAGTTGGAAGGCGCCTTAAAGACAATTTAGTTCCAACCACCCTGCCATGGGCGGGGACATCCCTCTGGATCAGGCCTACCCAAGGCCCCATCCAACCTGGCCTTGAACACCTCCAGGGATGCGGTAGCCACAGCTTCCCTGGACAACTTGTGCCAGTGCCTCACTATTCTCACCATTAAGAAATTCCTCTTCATGTCGAGTCTAAATCTGCCCCTCTCCACTTTATACCGATTGCCCCATGTCCTGTCACCACAGGCCCTTTAACAAGTCCATCCTCAGATTCTGTGTTCTGATTAAATTACCTTGATTTCAGTAGTCTTAACAAATAACATGAACTCAATGGATAATCTCAGATAGTTATAAATGTAACATTTATCCAATTTCTCAAAGTTGGGCACCACTGGATATAAGAGGCACACGACTCATGTGGAGGGTTGTGTCCAGTTCTTGAATCCTTAACATACAAAGGATATGTAGCCGTTGGAATGGGTCCAGAGGAGACTACAAGGATGATCCAAGGACTGGAGCACCTTCCCTATGAGGACAGGCTGAGAGAGTTGGTGGTTTTAAGCCCAGAGAAGAGAAGGTTCTGAGATCTTATAGTAACCTTCCAGCACCTGAAGGGTCTACAAGAAATCTGGGTAGGGGCTCTTTACAAAGGCTTGTAGTGATAGGGCATGGGGCAATGGGTATTAACTGGAGAGGGGCAGATTTAGACTAGACATAAGGAAGAATTTCTTCAGCATGAGGGCGGTGAGGCACCAGCACGGGTTGCCCAGGGAAGCTGAGGCTGCGCCATCCCTGGAGGTGTTCGAGGCCAGGTTGGATGGGGCCTTGGGCAGCCTGATCTACTGCGAGGTGTCCCTGCCCGTGGCAGGGGGGTTGCAACTGGATGGTCTTTAAGGTCCCTTCCAACCCAAACTATTATATGATTAACGAGGGGCGGCGCTTTCCGCACAAGCACCGCAAGCCCCGCACATAGCGGAGCTGTTCTCGCCGGCTCCGGCGCTCGCGCTCGCCCCCTGGAGGCGCGGTGCTTCCCCTCGCCGAGCCCGGGCGGCTCCCGCGCCGTTCCCCACCCGGGGCGGCAGGGGGCGCTGCGAGGCCGCCGCCCACGCTGCCCGCCAGGTGGCGCTGCCGCCCCGCGAGCCACCCGGCCCGCCGCCCGTGACGTTACAGCCCGGAACCCGGGAGCGGAGAGGCGGGGAGCGGGCGGAGGGGGAGGAAGTTGGTGGTTCTGCGCGCGCACCTCGGGGCGCTGGCTCTCCCCGCCCCCCCCCCACTTGGCGGTGCTGCGCGGGCTCGCGCGCGACCGCCATTGTTGGCGGGAGAGCACCTCAGCGGGGCCCGCGCCCTTCTCGGGCGCCCCGAGGCCCCTCCCTAAGGCCAGACGCCGTCTCCTCCCACGAAGCCGCTGCCAGGGCAGCTCCTTCTCCTCGGCCGTGGCTGGGCAGGGGCCCGGGAACCGCCCTTGCCGGGGAAAGCGGGCTCGGGCCGCGCTGTGGTGTCACAGCACGGCCTGGGTGCGCTCTGCCCTTGAGCGCGAGGGAGTGCGGACGGCGCAACCTGGGCTGTGATTTTTAGTGTAATAAACGCTTCCCGCAGAGAAGGATGGGGGAGAGCAACCCATTTTGTTTCTAAAGTGACCTGCTACCGACCAAATCGTTTGTGGCTAAATGTTGGAGGGATTGTGGGTGGAATTTGCTGATCTGGAGGTCATAATGTTAGCTTTTTACACGGGGGAAAAAATCTTTCTTTGTTCTTACTTTGCTGTATAATCGTGTGGGGAAGAAGCCTTTGTGATGTCTTTGCTGGATGATTCTGTTTTGTTCAAAATTCAAGGGAGATTTTTTTTGCTGCTGTGAGAGCTGCTGTTTGAAAATTAGTTTTTTCTTGACTCTGATGTGGTATCAGATGCCTCTTTTCTCTGGTCCACAGCAACACTCTGTTTTGTCCAAGTGACTCTCTTGTGTCCTACATTCAGGGGAGTTTATCTGCTGTGAGAGCTGGTGTTTCCAAGTTAGGTGTCTTTAACTAGTATGATGTTAAAACTATGCTGTCATAAAATAAACATAGATTAAAACACATGCCATTTTTAGTCTGATGTGATTATACCTAGGTGTCGCAAGACTTGCAGATCTGTCTTACAATGGGATAACCACAAGGCCTTTTGTGGAATTACGGGTGTTATATGGGGGAAACTTGGACCAAGGCTTTGTATACACAAACTCTTTAAGTTTTCATAAATGCTTTTTGTTGTTTCAGTTTAACAGATAAGCATAACTTGGCATGCAACTAAGTAACATGAAATAACACAGGGATATTTTAACGGTTATAGCTGTATTTATTTAAGGGGAACAGATGTGTGATTTCCATATTACATAAGTTTTTGAAATAACATTAGCAGTATGAGCTCTGTAATTTGTTATGTTTTGTTGCTTTAAAAGTGCTGAGAGTTTCAGGAGTGGTTCATAGAGTAATGGATTTTTTTTAACATGCATTTAAATATAACAATAAAAATTCAGAAGAAATCCATAGACTGCATGAAACTTGTTAAATAACACTGGAGCCTAGTAGTTAAACCTGGATGCCTAAGTTTCAAACTTCCAGTGAAGATCTGGGAATTCTACCTAATTACTATTTCTGGGCCTGGTATTAATGCTCTCTATTGTTATCTTGATGAAATTCACTTCAGGATGTAATTTACAAGGTTTACATTATTTCAGT
Organism: Piaya cayana; assembly: GCA_013389865.1. Classification (NCBI taxonomy): domain Eukaryota; kingdom Metazoa; phylum Chordata; class Aves; order Cuculiformes; family Coccyzidae; genus Piaya; species Piaya cayana. The sequence continues at coordinate 59,963 of WAAB01024883.1, forward strand.
TACTTGCCCTTGTCTTGTAATTCATGTTCTATCGTTTTCACCATCACCCCTTTTTCTTACCCACCAAAAGTATCTTACCCTTTGCCAAGCTTTCTCTTTGTCCTTGAGTAATCTTTGTAGTAGTAGATTACAAGAACTTTTGGGCAGGGAACAATTCACATTTGACTGAACTCCAGGAATGCTTGTGAGTCTTGGAAAGGGGTATCCTTATCTTGTTCAGCTGGATTTGAGGGTGTTTTTTGGGGTAGTTTGTCAAAATATAGTATTGCAGTAACTTTACTGGTTTCATGTTTATCAATAGTGGTTTTGCAAGTTATGTTTCTGTGTGTGATGTAGGCACCAAAGAAGCACTGTGTGACTTACTCAGAAAATACTGAATAGCTGAAGTTATTTTAAGAAAAAAGTGTTAAGGTTATAGTTAGTTACACAGATTATTTATTTATTTATTTATTTATTTAAGAAAAGTAGTCTGGCAGTTATTGTTTCAACATATATTCTATGTTTAGAAATTTGCCAGATAGTACCAGACTTCTATTAAGATGGCAAATGATAATTGATATTTTTAGAAGTGACTCAGCTTCTGTGTTAAATTGCCAGGGCAGCCCTTGTGCTCACACACAGAGATTGATTTGCGGCTTTGGATACCTTTAATACTCTTTCAACACACCATTCTGTTAAGGTGGGCTCTGACTGTTGACCTAATTGCATGGGTGGTGGTGGTGGTACACTGAGGAAGTAGACAAATTGTTGCTTAATTCAACTACTATATTAAATAAGATTATTACGTTACCAATTTTTGTCAGTTTTGTTGATATGAAGCATAGCCTTACTTCAGTTGTTGAAATAACAAGTGAGGCACAGTGTGTGCTGATGAATTGTTAACAGTTATGTGCTCTCCACAGCAACACCTCGACAGGCGAGTGGGGAAGGGCTCACAGTGGAGTAGTGCTTCCCCAGCTCCAAATCAAGGTACACTTTGCAGCTTGCTTTGTTCTGGGTCCAGCAGCAAGAGTAAGGCATGGGTGCTTCCTCTTCTGAGGCTGCAGGGCTTTATGCTGCAGATAAGCCTATCTGTGGCTTTTCCTCTAGGGCTTATGAAGGCTTCTCCCTGAAGTTTGTTTTACCCTTTATGAGGCTTGAGTCTGGGACCTCTTGAGTGTTAAATGGATCTCAAATTTTTTTTTTTTATATCATCCTAATCAACTAATCATCCTTTTATCAACTACTTACTTCTTATTTTCACAGCTGGTCTTCAGAAAAGAGTAGTTTCCACCAGTCACACTCAGTTTTGTTTCTTACAGTTGATGCACATGAAGTCATACATGTTTGTATCTAGCAAGGTTGTGGCACCAGGGGAGGCTTCTGTGGGCTCCACATGGGTATTTGTCTTATCTACATCCTTCTCGCTTTCAATACAGAAGTATGTTCTTGCTTCCACATGCAACAAAAAGAACAAGGATGTAATGAGGAAGAAGCAAGTAGGCATAAAGATTTTCCTGTTGCCCCAACATAGCATAAGGAGGCCCGTGTGTAGCATGCAAGCACAGCGTTAGTGCTTTAAATTTTCTTGGCTTTTTAAAGCTACTAAGATAGTAGTCCTCATTTTGGAAAAGATTTTTTTTTCACCCTATTCATTGTGTTAAAATGTGACGTGACCTGGTTTGTGCTTATATTTCAGGAAACCTAGATCAGAGTAAAATATTTATTTGCTATAATAGTCTAGTATTTTGACTAGACCATTTCTTTACCAAATGCCTCAAATTATCACAGAAGAATTCAGAGTATTTTGTTAATTTTGTTGAGTTTCCATCAGGCTAGATTCATGTTTAATAGAAGATGTTAATTCCAGAAGCAGCAGTGGTCCTTGCAGCATTTGTAGTGTGCATCTCTAAGTAAAAATGTCCTAACTGCTATAGTTGGCTGTGATCTGAGAATTCATCCAGAACTGCACTGAATTTTCAGTGTTTGGATCAAATCCAAAATAATCTAGGATACAGGTAGAATTTGGTTACTTGACATGAAAATCCAGTACAGTTTGGTTTTTAATGGCCGCTGTTGTGATACCACTTGCAGCATATTGTGCTGAAAACTGGGAGAGCATCCTACGTGAAATACTAGGTTAGTATTGTCCAGTCTGACTCCCTTTCTTTAGGCAGGAGCTGCTGACCACTCTCTGAGACTGGCTATTGAGCTCACCAGGCATAAAGTAGGGATTTTTTTAAAAAAAATTTCTGGGCTGTTTTCTCAGTTTAAGACCTTCTGCTTGCTTTTTTTTCCTGCATATGTCAAAACTGTACAGTTTATTCCAAAATGAAGAGCTTGATGCTTACATCTAGAGGCTAACCTTGATTGGGAGTCACACGTAGGTGTGACTTCTTACTCTGAGTCACTTTGCTGGACATAAAAGTCTACATGTATATTCTGAGGATGAAGGTTTCCACAAAGTTCAGTGAGGGCTGCTGCTCTTAGAAAGAGATGTTGTATTGCCATTTTTCATAATTTAGTAGTTTGTCTTTCACAAAAGAGAAGGATACAGCTTTCTCAACTGTTTACAAGACATTAGCCTATGTTCTATGCTCTACCTTCCAGAAGGATTTGCTATGGTAAGTTTTTATGGGCATAGATTATCATCTTGTAGCTTTGTGCAAAAATAATTCAAGACTTCTTGGACAAATAAGAGAAGCTACTTGTGGAAGCAACTCAAATGTGTAGCCTGGGGCTCAAGTCATGTTTAGTAGGAAGACCAATACGCTAGTCTTATCAAAATGCTTTATATTTTATGAAACTTTTTTGCGAGTGTTAGCCAGCAGGTCTCTTTGTCTGTTCCTCTCAAGGTAGGTGCCACAACTGGAAAAGCAGATTTTCATGTTTGTTTCCTCTTTGGCAAGAATGAGAGAAGGAACTTCCTGTACAGCCACTGTACCTGTTATTAAAGTTATACCATTTTTCTTCTTCCTGCCGATTACTTTAAATTCTGGGACAGCTGATACAAAATGTATTAGGCCAAAGATGAAGCTGAGCCCAGCTCTTGTACGTCCTGGATGGCTCTAGCTACAGCGTTTTCTTAGTGAAGGAAACAGGTTAAGCCCTATCCAGTCTCAAAAGGCAGCCAGTAGGTGCAACTACATGCAATGGGAAGAAGATTCTGTCAGTATCCTGTTCCAGGCTTCTCTGTGAACAGGCAGAGGTTACATTTTCCAAGGAAGTTATTGAAGGAGTTACTGTCTTTTGAAGTTAATTTTAGGTGAAAAAGAAGTTAAGTGTGTCTTAATACCTAATTGTGTAAACTGTTTTGACCATCATAACTAATTGTGATGTGCAGTTAGAGCCACTTGCAGATCGTGCCAAGGCAGTTGCAAATAGGAAGTGTCAGGAATTTGACTCCTACTTTGAGCAGGTGTTTGGAGTACAAGAAGCACAGATCTCTTCCTCCATCTCACAAGGTGGAGGAAATAGTAGAATAGATAAACAACAAGCTGGCATCTGCTCTGAAACAGCTGAAGATGGGGTAACCCAGGAGGATAATTCATGTGCTGAAAGAAGAGCAGATGTCAATTAAGACAGTCATGTAGCCGACCTTGGCAGTACAGGCTTGTCAGATATTCTGTTTGTGAAATTTGGTGTTGCTTGACATCATAATTTGTTAGAAGGTGGAGAATTGCTGTAAGCATTGGGAACTGGGAAAATAATAAGAGAATTTTTTTATTCATTGAAGCAGACCCAAATTACAATTTAATGTTAAAAACAGCTGCATGCATTCTAAGTTACTTTAAAAATGAGAAGTCAAGTCCAATACAAAACTACTTGCTTTTACTAGAAACAAAACAAACCTGTTTCAGAGCTCTCATTCAAGGCTATCTGGAACAATGGGCTTACTGCATTTTAAAATGTCTACAATAATGTGTATTTGTTTCCCAAAGCATTTTGCCCTATACCTTATCTTCAACTAAACTGTACTTTTTCCCCTTCCAGTCTCTTGCCTTGGGTGAAGTGCCATGCTGATAGAGCTTATGGCTTTCAGTCACAGAAATTAGCTCAGGTTTCTTCATCTGGGAAATATTTCCATAAACTAATATTTTGAAGACTCCATTGGTAGCGAGTCTCCTGTTCTGCCTAGGTTACAGCAGTAGTCCTTAATAATTGATGCAGGAGCCCTTTAAAGAGAAACAGGGCTTCAGGACTTTATTTTCTTGTGTACAATGGACTTTATTGCTATGCAAAATCAATGTGTTGATTGAAAATTAAAGGCCTAATTTACCAGTTCAGTGCCTGAGAGATGAAAAGCCATTATAAAAAAATAATTGAGTGTATTTCTCTGCTGATAGGAGTTTGCTTTTAAGAAGTCAAATAATCAAATACATTAAATGAGGTATGGGTTGTGTTACACTGTTTTGTCATGTCACCACCTCTTTGGGTTCTCTCTTCTCTTTCTTTTGTGTGCCTTTAATCATAAAAACCCTACCCAGGTGCATATCTTTATTGCTTTATGTCTTGAAGTTATCCATTTCACAATATTTTTCTATATTGTACTATATTTATCCTCAAAGACATAGTGGTTTGCTAAACCACGCACACATGTTATAGAAATGCACAATTAAGCTCAGTAAAAGAAGAATTCAGTTATGTGGTGGCACTGTGAGGGGAAATGGAGAAAAGACAGGAACAACCTCAAGTGTCTTTAAAAATGAGTTTAATTTGCTCTAGAGCACCAAGCACTTTGAAGATTTCATCAGATTCATACAGTTAACAACTTGTGTCGCTTTGGAAAACCTATTTGAAGAAATTGGTAGCTTGGGACAATGTTCTCTCAGGTAGGGAAGCCTAAAGGAGGAGAAAGCGACTGGACAGGAAGGAAAAGCAAAGCTCCATGCACAGACATACATAAGAATTGTAAGTATCTTGGGGTTTGGGGAAAAGGATTCATCTTGGAAAAGGTATTTCCTTTAAAACCTATCTTCATATTAGTATTTCTGTACCTTTATTCAGTGGGAAAACTGCTGAAATACTAACAGCCCATCTTAGGAGAATGCTTCTGTGTTTGGGGGATCAGGAGGATCCAGTTTGCTTTGAATTTTATGAGACATCCCTGAGGAGCTTTCTCTTTCCCAGCAGCCTAACTGTATGCATGGTTTTGCCTGCTGACTTGAGAAATTGAAGAGGCTTTCCTTGATCATTTCAGATGGGTATCCATAGAGTTCTTGGAAGTGGGAAGGTTGCTAACTGTAGGGTTTGCCTGCTTTCCAGGACAAAGGTGCCACAAGTAAGTTGTCCATCTAAAAGCTCTGTAAGTATTTAAGCAACACTATCGTGGAATATGAGGGAAAACTCCTTTTGAAATATTGTATCTTCAGTACAGAAGGCACACACAAACATATTTCAAGAATAAAAGTCTCCTTTGTATTCTAAATCCTTTTTTTTTTTTTCCAAGAAGGATTTTGTATAAGGAGCCAATCTGGCTTTCTCCCTCAGCCCCTGTAGGCAAAGCTACCAGTGGCTTAGAGACCTTTACACAGAGCCTCTTTTGAGAACAGAGGAGCCCCATCAGTTCAGCAAGAGTGAAGTATGATATTTGCTCTCTGAGATACTTTCACAAAGTCATTCTTTGAGGATCTAGGCTGTACATCAGAGTCAATTTTATCTAAATCAATTTTAATATTAGGGAGGAGTGTTGAACAGCGTAGATATTTTGTCACTTGGGAGACTAGTAATTTGTTACTTGAAGTTGTACAATATATTAATTATCCCAACAGTTGGACCTATTGAAGGTTTCTGAAGTGAAAGACAGAAGTTACAGATAAGTTTAGAGTTGTGTCATTTTCTCATAAGCCTTCTCTTGGAAGGCTTTCTGCTTCCATAGAGGATGAGGTCTGGCAGTGAGCTTAGCCCTGACCTCTGGGTGTTCTATATGGGGTTGTTTGTTTCTGCCACATTCTCTCAGTTTAAATTTAGATTTGCTGGCAGCTATTATGGCTGTTGCAGTAAGCTTCACGGACAAAACATTGAAACAAATGTGTCTTTTATCACTGATGTTTTTGCTGAATAAGATTAGTGAAGAACATCGGAAAGTTGAAAATCAGTGCAGAAGACTAACCCAAAAGGCACAAGTAGCTGAATGCCTGTAATATGTTTACTTCTTAATCCAAGGATAGAGCAAGTAATTGTTTAGGGGATGGACCATAATTTTGAACCCTGTTCTAATTTGTTATTGGTAGTAATGAAATTTCAGCTATGTAAGTGAATATAGAACCTAGATATGAATATGTAGATGTAAAAAAAAACATTAAGCTTGCTGTTCTAAACCAGGTGGTGGTTGCTGTAGGACATAGCAGTGTGCAACTAAATTTTATATTTGGCTGATCACTGAATGGCTGAGGTTGGAAGAGACCTATGGAGGTCATCTAGTACAACCACCCTGCTAGAGTAAGTTCATCCACAGCAGATTGCACAAGGACACGTCCCGACAGGTTTTGAATATCTCTAGAGAAGGAGAAGCCTCAGCCTCCCTGGGCAGCCTGTTCCAGTATTCCATCTCCCTCACAGTAAAGAAGTTTTTCCTCTTATTCAGGTGGAACTTCCTGTGCTCTAGTTTGTGCCTGTTGCCCCTTGTCCTGTTGCTGAGCATCTTTGACAAGGGTCTAGACTTGTCCTCTTGACACACAGACCTCAGGTATTTGTTACCATTGATAAGATCCCCTCTCAGTCTTCTCCAGGCTAAACAGACCTAGGTGCCTCAGCCTCTCCTCATATGAGAGACGCTGCAGTCCCCTGGACTCCAGGGCACTCCACTGGAGTCTCCGATAGTTCCTTGACTTTCTTGAGCTGGGGAGCCCAGAACTGGACACACTACTCCCGATGTGGACTCCCTAACACACAGTTGGGGAGGATATCATCCCTCAACTTGCTTGCTATGGTCTTCTTGATGTACCCCAGGATACCATTGACCTTCTTGGCCATGAGGGTGCATAGCTGGCTCATAATCAACTTGTCTACCAGGACTCTCCAGTCCTTCTCTACAGGGTAGCTTTCCAGCTGATCAGCCCCTAACCTGTACTGGTGCAGGGGAGTTGTTCTTCCTGAGGTGCAGAACACTACACTTGCCTTTGATGAACTTCATTAGGTTCCTCTCTGCCCAGCTTTCCAGCCTGTCCAGATCTTGGTGAATGACAGCACAGGCTTCCCATGTATCAGCCACTCCTCTCAGTTTTGTATCATCATCAGACTCACTAAATGTGATCACTAAATGTGTCTTAGTAGCTAATAAACAGTTGGGTTCTTAATATACAATAACTCTCTGAAGCATAACGGCTGCATTTGTAATTCCTTTAAGGAAGTTCATCCTCTTAATTTTGTATTAAGCACAGAGGATGATACTTCAGTTTTATGGTATTTTTATTCTTTCTGTTAACCTGCTTGTATGGAACTTTTGAAATACATATGACAAAGGAGTTTGTCTTCAAAACCAGTATCTCATTATTTTTCTAATGTATGACATGACCTTCATAGACAAGGTTGTTCCACCTTGAAAGATTTGTTTGATGAGGCGTTCTCTGGTTTCTCTTTCTACTACTGCTCATCTCTCTAGAATAGGACATGAGGAAACAGCTTCAAGTTGCACCAGTGGAGGTTTAGATTGGATATTAGGCAAAATTTTTTCACCAGAAAGGATATCAAGCACTGGGATAGGCTGCCCAGGAATGTGGTTGAGTTGCTATCTCTGGAAGCATTTAAGACACGTAGATGTGGCATTTAACAGTTGGACTAAATCACTTTAAGGGTCTTTTTCCAACCTATGTGATTCTGTGATTCTATGTTCTGAAGTAACATATAAAAGGTGTTCCTGTAATGCACTTCTGTCTCTAAGCTTTTCATGTTTGTTCTTCAAAAGATAACAAACATCCTGTGCATTGCTGAGTGACCACAGCACCAAGAAATAAAGGAGACCTTGAGAGTATGTGGAAAAGAGTATTCACCCTGTATACCTTTTCAGGGTAGAAAAAAATGAGTGAAGCAGGCCATGATTCTTGGATAATTTACAGTGAATATTTTTACCTCCTGGAGGACAAGACACAAAAGCTTTCAAAGATGCTTTGCCCCTGCTGCCGCTGCAGTTGCTATGGGTAGGGTACACTGATACTCAGCTCTTCTGAGCACTTCGATAGCATCTAATCTTGTTCCTAGGGCTGAACACTGGAGAGCTGTGTTGCTTATGAATGGATTAGGCAGAATTTATTCACTGGTTAGAAGCCCTACTGTGTAGCCTGTATATTTTTGAATGCAAGTAGCATTGTGGGTTTGCATTTCAGCAGGAATTTCAGGCAACCTTTGAAATACGTAGCAAATCAGCATTCATTCCAAATGGTGCTATTGTGCTAAATTTCCAAGTAGTGAATGGTATTTGTTAACTAGGCCCATTTGGCTTTATTTTGAAGGATAATAAAAACCCATCTTTTTTCCTCATCCCCTTAACTGACACAATATAGAGTCTTACTGAACTAAAAAAAAAGACAGAACTGAATGGCTAAAGCCAGGAGAGTTAAAGTTTGGGGAAACTCCTTAGGACTTGTATTTTTAAGGAACTGACTGTGGCTTGAGTTCTGTTACATGAAACAAGGCATTTTTAAAAATAAGGGGTTTCAGGTCATATGGATGTATCGCTGAGAGTTGGTGAATGCTGGAAGCATTGTTTGAGTAGGTAAGTATTTGTCAAGGTAAAGGCAAAATGTGCCTCCCAAATGCATAGAGCTCTGGTTTTTTACTGTTGCACTATATCATAGATGTACATTATTATCTGCATTTGGAGTGTCATCGTCAGAAATACTGGGAAGCCGTTCTTAAAGTCTTCATATTTTTTTCATCTTCACATTTTGTATGGAAAATGCTAAATTAGAGACATCCCTCTGACCCTCCTGAAATACTTTCTTCTGTCATGGTACAGAAAATGGACTGTTTGCACTTGTGTAAATCTTTTCTATTTTTTTTCTTGAACACAAAAATCTTGACTTCTAATGTAACCTTCAATGTTGTCCACTGAGCACATACAATTCTTACATACCTCACTGAAATCAAACACATTTTACTCTTTCCATGTGTAATTGTTGCCTCTGAATTTTTTACCACTGGTTGGTAAGAAGGCACATTCTTATAGCTCCTTTTCTTAAATTACACTTTAACTATGTTGAGAAGTAGAACCCTCATATTAGATTGTAACATATGTTCTATGTTGTTCCTGGAGTCTGGTTTGGGTTTTGTGGTTTTTCCTTGTTGAGTTTTTTGAGCATTCTTTAGTATTGGAAAGATCAGTGCATGAAGAAGCACAACTAGAGGAAAATGTAGAGTCTTTGCTTTGAATAGAAATTAATATTGAGGACATTTATCAACATGTACATTTCCTGTGTAAGACCATCTCTAATCAGAAATGATTCAACATGAGTATTTTTTGATACACGGTGTGCTCTGGAACAGCTTGCATTTCCTATGTTTTACTTTAAAATGTTTTGGAAAGCAGTGGGAAGTAATCAAAGAACCTGTTTAAATAAGAGCTTTGGAGTTGAATTACACTTCAGGAAGAATGCTCAGAGGTTATTAAAATCTGGGAAATTCCCAGTAAAGATTTGGAAAACTAAAGGTTGAATGTTCAGTTTTCTGTGTTTGTAAACAATCCCTACAGAGATAATACTAGGTCCTCTGAGGGGAACATGATTCTGTTGGTAATAGGGGAACAGATGTCTGATGATCTGGGCCCTTAGTTACTGTGGCAAAGATGAGCAATTCTGTTAGTAATAATATATGTCAGTGTAATACTGGAGTAAGCCCTCTGGATTCTATTAGTGAAGGTTTTTTTCTATAGTAGAGAGCAAATTACAATTATCTCTGCAAAATCCTTACAAGGAAACAAATCACCATAAAGATTTGTCAGGTAAGAGTACAGCAATATTCATCTGGCTCCCGTAGGCGTCATAGAGCATTGGTATGATGCTCTTAGGATTTTGGTAGGATGGCAACATAGCTTTACTCTTTGTATACTCAGTCTGTTAGGATTGTTTGCTAATCAGTTCTGTGCAAAGATATGTATTGTTTGTGAAAGTGAGAAAGAACTCTTATTAGCTTTAGGACAGAAACTAATCTGGGGAGCTGTAGCTGCATGTGGTGATAGGTAAGTGTAATTGTATTTTTACTGTGGATCTTTAGAAGTGATTTGACTTAGGAAAATGAGGCATAATGCACAAGGAGTGCCATGGAAAGATGGTTAAGGAGAGTCACTGGAGAGGGCTCTGAGGAAACTAAGGGACAAGGAAAGTATTTTTGGTGGTGGAAGTGGGGATGAAAGTTTTCATTATACAGTGAAGAAATGTAGATAAAAGGGGGAAGATGCATACATGAAAGCAAAACATGCTTGAGACTAATGAAATATTTTGGCCATGCAGGCAGAGTTTCTTCTGCCCATCCATTAGGAAAGTTGCGAGACCTAATGACGTCCGGAATTACACTAAAGAATAAAATACACTACACCAGATAACCTTCAGTGTCCTGATCCTTATTGACAGCAAGCAGTCAGTGGAGAGATGCTAAAATAGAAATGACTTAAGGAGGAGACTTTAAAGTTATTTTGGTTTTGATCTTGGTTGTGTCGGAGATCGGGGTTCGCGCTGAGGAGCTCCACCCTCCCACATGGTTGTGCTGAGCTTGAGCTGGCAGTGGTTCCAAGACGAAGTGTTAGAAAGCCATTCAGATATACAAAGGTGGAATGTGATTGTTTGGATATGAAGAGCAGCTATGAATATATGTCATCAAGACTGGAGTGATAATTGAAGTTTTCTAAATGGAGAAAGTTACCCAAGGACAAGGAAAGAACTGGTCAGCTTTTCTCTTGAGGGCCAGCCAGCAAAATGAGAAACTTCAAGTAACTAAAAGCCTGAATATTTTAAGACTTCTTGTATGTTTGGTTTCTTTTAGACCCAATCAGAAAAAGGATCTGAATGGTCAGACTCTATGTCTTGTCTTATGAAGAAGCTTGAACAGTTGAACTTGGATATTGAAGAAGCTCTGAGTGGTGGCTCTTCTCCTTCCAGTACTCCTTCTACCAAAAGGCACAAGCAACAGGTAAGAATGTGTGTTGTATAATATGTTCTCTAATGTTTAGCTATGAGATGCTCATCAAGCCATGGTTTTCAGATCTGGTTGTGTTTCTGGATAGGCTGATGAGCTTGGGTTCAAGGATGAAGTAAGTTACAGTTTTCATGTAATATTAATAAAAATCTCATGAACTGCTGAGACAGTGAATGGCCTAACAGAAATGTCATAGGGTGAAAGTTACAAGTTTTCTGTCAGTATGGCTTAAAATCTCTAAACGCCTTTTTTAGAGTGGACTTTGTATCAAGATGATTGCATTTGATAATTTTTTAGAATAGAATATTGTTAATTTAAAGTTTCAGTGCTGACCTATTTACACTTTTTGTATTTATTTAAAGAAATGGCAGCAAGAGAGACACTATGTATCTCTACTGAGTTGAATTAATATTTTTGTTTCGTTATTTTATCTGAATGTTTGATATAGAGCTGCATTCACGTTCCTCTAGTTAGGAATATTTTGTGATGGCAGGTGTCATCAATTGGCGACATGCAGTTTCCTGAGCTTTTCTTTTTATGTCAAATAGCATTAAGGAGCAATTATATTATTTTAGTAATTTTTGAATAAGCAAGGTTTTTTATAGATTCAAGTAACTGGAGAGTGAACAATGTGAGAAGCAGGAGTGTTAGTTCTCTGCTTAAGACTACGATTAAAGTAATTTCTTAAGGTAAACTTGTTTGAGTTCGCAGCTCTGATTGTGCTGGCTTGAAACTCCTGAAAGGTGAGCTTGTTTGAATATTTTTGTTATTACTACTGTTTCAATGCTACTTCATTTTGTGAAAGTAAATTCTTCAAGTAAATATCTGTGCAGGCCACTGTAAACATTCTTGAAGGTGGGAAGTTCGGGATATTGCATCTCAGTATGTGTTTTCATATTCAGCAGAGAGAGTGAGAGTAACAGAGTGGCCATGACTGTCTATCTTTTCTTTCCTATTGTACATGTCAGCAAGTCAGAACCATGTCTGTCCAACTGAATTCATTTCGTCATTAAATTTTCTATTAATGGACAGTGTTCTGCCTCATAAGAGACTGCTTAATGTCTTCTGTCAAAATGGGGTGGCACTGTAATCTGCTTTTCTGCTTGAAAGTGAAACCCAAGCCAGGAGATTTCAAACACTTCCCATTGTGAGGCAGTGTGGTTTTGCTAACCAGTGATCCAAACACCTGGTTTTATGGCTATATCTGCCCTACTAAGGCAAAACCCATGGTTTGATTTGGCATCATTTCTTTTCCATGATGACTTGAACATCAGGATACTAGAGTCCAAATCCGTTGCTGGAACATTCAGTGAAGGGCATTGTAGTGTGTAGACAGCAGACAACCAAATCCGAATAGTCTATGTTTTCAAATGCCCTTTGATACATAAGAACAACAACAGAAAAAGTGGTTGCATAGAAAATGTCAACACTAGCATCCTAGATGCTTGCACATCTGTTACCGAAGCATAGTGGCAAGACATTTTCTGAGTAGAGAGTCTGGGACTTTGGGCACAGTCTCCTTCCTGGGATATATTCCCCCAGGAAAAGCCTGTGCCTAAACTGTTAAGGATGAACAGCCATGAACATATTAAGCATGAACAGCCTAAACTTAATATGCTGATAAAAGCTGTCTCCAAGACAGTCTTACTGGTCTTGGCACACTTGTTTCCAATAGTTGCATCTGTTTGGATAAGTCCAAAAAGATTTCCAGGATGTTTTGAAAATCACCGTTGTCCTCAGTATGATATTTGAGCAATTTAACTCCTTTTAATTAGGTCTTGTCTTCTTTCCACTCTGAAGCAGAAGAGCACGCTTCATTTTAATTGTCTTTGGGCAGGAAATGTCCTTTTTATGTCTCCAAGAGCCAATTTCTCTACAGGAACTGGAGAAGTCTTTTATCACAAAGGTCTTCCTGATGCACACAGAAAGATCAGAGCAAGAAAAGAGTCAGGGACAATCCTGTTGTGGAAGTGATGATGGGATGCCCTTTGCTCTTTCCTGCAAATATATTTGTAGTCAAACAATTTCTGGACAAGGCAATCATCTGCCCTAATTAGAAAATTTAATAATTATTTGTGTCAAAATGGGTTGACCTTGGTCTTTCTATACAGTCAAAGAAGCTAAATATATCCTCCTGAATCTCTCCATAAATTTACTGTGAAGAAACATACTTTGAAAAATCTCAGAATAGCAGTTGCAGTGGAAAAAATGAACAGACTCTGTTTTCATACAAGTTGTATGAATGCATTATCTTCTCTCAATTCATCCCATTTGGTCCATATTTTTTATTATAGCTTGTAATTTGTTCCACACATATCAAATATTTTATTCTTATCACTCATAATTAAACTTGAATAGGAATAAGATATATCTCAGACATATGTTTACTAGTAGCTGCATAAATTTCTCTCTTATAAATGAATGTGGGTTCTTCATATGTTTTTATTTTACTTTTACTATATGAACTGGGAACTGACACAAGAAATAATGATTTTAAAGGATTTTGGGTGAAGTGCTCACAGATGCAAGGCCAACTTGTAGGCCGGAGATCTCCAAAGTAGGTGACTACTCCATAAGCAGCAACAGGTTCGGTGGAGCGGCTCCTCTGAAGGTGTGGGCAATTTTTAAGAGAGGACAGCGTATGGCAGATGTGATGTCTTAGAAATAAATTTTGTAATTCAGTCACTAGGTTGAGCCAGTCAGTTTTCTACTTGAAGATTTAACGATTCTTTATGGAAGTAACTCTGACATTTTATTATTATTAAGATTTTTCTGTTGTGAAGGTATCTATCGTTAATAATACTTCATTGAACTAAAATTTTGCAGGATTAAGACCAGGTATTTGCTAATGAAAATAGACTGAATGAATGTTATGGGACTTATTGGATGAGAATAGGGGGTCTCACAGTATTTTTGTGGGCAAATTTAAGGTGTTTTCTAAAACAGAATAACTTTCAGATGAATGCCAAGAGGTGGTCTGTCTTTACATCCATGTCAACTACAAGTTACTGCTGGTCAGTTTTTTTATTGGGAAATAGCATTGAGTCATAGCACTGGCTGGATGACTCCATATCTGATCCAGAAAAGACATTAAAAATAATTTTCTGTCATGAAATTATTTTCTGAAACATTCTCCCGACAATGCTATAGATACATGATTTAAGTACAAAAGAGCTGGGTTGTTTGAATGCACTAAGACCAAAACTGCTAGCTTTGGAAAAATGCAAGTAATAGTACTACTTCTCTAAAACCTGTACTTTTCCTATGAAACTTTCTTAGGTACTTTGTAAATTAAATAACAGAGAGAAAACACTCTTGCTATGAATAGCTTGTTTCTCTGTTACTTAACATGCCTACTTTATTGCCATTTGGTGTCCTGTACTCAGTGTCAGTACAGAAAAAAAAAGCAGGTCTAAAAAATGAGAGTCAGATTTTTCAGTTTTAGACCTTTATCATTCATGGATAGTGACAAAGAAATCCTGTTTGATTTTGATTAACCCATCTTATGTTAGAGATATGCCTGTCACTTAACAACATTTTGTCTTTAACTTAGTCATTCTTTCCATTCTTCTGCAGCAATTTATTATCTTCAAAATTTTTTGTGCCCCATTCTAATTCTTTTGTCAACTGTGCAAGGACTCCTTTTTTTTTGCAGCCCTAAAAATATACTAACTGGGAAGTAGGCAATTACTGATAAATACTAGCTGCAGATTTGTTCTCTTGTGAAGGAGAACAGTCAGAAAATAGGCTGATTTTCGCAGAATCACAGGATGGTATAGTTTGGAAGGGACCCCTGGAGCTCATCCGGTCCAACGCCCGCGCTAATGCAGATTCACCTAGAGCAGGTTGCACTGGAAGTTGTCCAGGTGGATTTTGAATGTCTCCAGGTAAGGAGATTCCGCAATATCTCTGGGCAGCCTGTTCCGGTTCTCCATCACCCTCACAGTAAAGAATTCTTCCTCATGTTGAAGCAGAACTTCCTGTGCTCCACTTTGTGCCCACTGCCCCTTGTCCTGTTGCTGGGCACCATTGGGAAGAGTCTGTCCCCATCATCCTGACATCTGCCCCTTCAATATTTATAAGCACTGATAAGATCCCCTGTCAGTCATCTCTATTCCAGACTGAACAGATTGAGCTCACTCAGCTTTGGGAGATGCTCCAGTCCTCTCATCATCTTCATGGCCATCTGCTGGACTCCCTCCAGTTGTTCCTTGTCTCTTCTAAGCTGGGGAGCCCAGAACTGGACACAGTTTTGATTGATTGTACCCAACTGCTTGGGGCTGCTCTTCAGTGCATCCATGATCCTGGTTCTGTGATTGTTCCCAGCATGAATCCTGCTAGATTGCAGCATGGCTTGCTTGTTGCTCACAAACCTCATTGCTCTTTTCAAGAAAAAACAGGATACATGGGGGAATGTTGTGCAGTTGTTCTCTTCCTGGCTTTGCATTCAGTGTGGCTGGGTATGTGTGGGCCCAGAGTTCGGACATCTATCTTTTCAAAAATAGTGTGGAAGTGGAGCAATCGGGTGAGATCTCCCCAGGTTTGAGGGACAAGAAAAAGTGGATTTAGGAAGTTCAGTGCCTGTGATTTGAAAATGGGAATTTTCTGGATCTGCATTTAAGTTAGAATAACAAAAACAGGAAATAAAGCAAAAAAAAAAAATTAAATTAATTTAATAAAATATTTTTTTTTAACGTAGAGGTGATTCACTTCCTCGATACTTTTGAAGGTATACTACTGTTTATTAGTACTCCAGTGTATATTGGCTGGTAAGGGAACCACTTCACATAATAATATGGATGTCTGCCTTAGCAAAATGTAAAAAATGATGCAGCAGGTGATTTTAAGAAAAAAGATTGAGGCCAAATATTTAACTTACATCAGATACCTTCAAAAAGATAAAATTCCAATGATTTTATCTAGTAGTTGACATTAAAAATATTTATGACTTGCCTTTATTTACAGGGATTTTAAAATTCTCTTACAGTGTCTTGTACAAGTGGAGGCAGGCTTTTATGAAGATCATCAAGGAAGGGGATCTTGGACAAATAGAAGAGCAGACTACCAGGACCTAGACTGTTTACCTTACCCAGTGTCATCTGGAGCACGACCTAAAACTGATGTAAGTAGCTACAGCATTTTTACAACATTCTCCGACTCTCAGGTTTAGCAACGTCAAAATTTACTATTTATCATTACAATTGTCCTTTTGTTTATTCTGAGTAATTTGTTCTGCCAATATTGCACTGTAGAGAGGACTTCAGTTTGCAGAAGAGGTACAGATGAAAGTTAAGGCAATCTTCAGTGAGACTCCAGGGCTGTAGGATTGATGTAATCCCATTTTAGATAACTTTAGTGAAGATTTACACATCTGAATCCATCGCTTGGACTGCCTTTATACTCAATGGAAAGAATTTGGAATTTCTAAAGAGTAATTAATCTCACCTGGAGGTTAGATGTAATGGATTCCAGGCATCAGATCAACTACTGCATCTTCTTCATTGCTAATTTTAGAATTAGACTCTTAGGATTTTTCATTTGGCTGCTGGTTAGGCTAAATTCAGGCCAGATTCAACCCTGTGTTCTCTGTAATCAAGTGTTCAGCTCTGGAGGTTTAGTTAAGCTCTATTTCAACTAATAATAGCAGTATTTGTTTGGGTTGTTTTAATAAGATAATGCTGCAATCTAAGCCTGTTAAAATCTGTCAGAGGTTTTTCTCCAAAGGCTTTGATTCACTTCCTCAGTAGCTAAATGTCAGCTATTTTAGGATGAGTGTTTTTGTTCCAAAATGCAGATGGTTTTGCCTCTCAGTTTTATATTACTTGGGTGCCAGCAGTGCCTATGATCATCACACAACATAAAAATGGCTTTACTGGATTGAATCAAAGATACTTACAGTCCAGCATTGTTTCTTTGGCACTGGCCGATGTTTGATGCTCAGGAAAGAAGCGTAAGAACAGCATAAGTAGATAGTACACTACCTTGGCTTCCTTTGGGGTGTTTACCAAGCAGACACATTCAAACCAGTCAGTGTGTAGCGGTTTTGTAATTAATAGCACATAAGGGTCTTTTTTGCCACTAGTCGCTTATTTTTGTTTATTTGTTCTTTTGATATTCAAAGCATCTTGTAGCAACAAATTCCAAAGTTTAATTACAGAATTTGTGGAAAAAAAACCCCACTTATTTATTGTTGTAAATTCGCTATTGGATTATTTTTGGCTGTAATTCTTGTACTGTGAAAAACTGAATTGTAGAAATCTTACAGGAGGTAGTGAATACCTGAGACTGCATCTTTTTTCCAATATGTCTGTTTGTATTTATTAGTATTGGCCTGTTTGTCTTGTTTGGTCAGCACCATGAAGTCCTTTTGCAGCAATTGGCAGTATGGTTTTGTTTTTATTAACCTCTGTAATTTAATACAATTGGAAACTCTGTCCCTTTTTCATTCCTCCTTTTTCCAGATCATTTGTGAGTGTATTGAACAGATACAGTGAGACTGTCAGGTGTTTTTTGCTTTTAGTTAGCAATGAAAAGACAGTTCTATTTCTTGATGTCTTTTTTGTTTGTTTGTTTTGTTTTCCTCCTTGACAGCATAGTTTGGGTCTGATAGATAACTTCATCAGAAGCATTTTGAAATGGAAGTACATTGTATCAGCCAGATCACCCACATCTGCATTATAATTCTAAGTACTCGCCTACATTACTGAGACATGTCCTCCAAAAGCCATGCTTGTGTTTCCCTGTTAGCCTGTGTTGCTATCAATGTGCTTATTCTGTTCTTAAGCATACTTTCTGGTGAATTTCTGCCACATCTATTGGTCCTACTAGTGTCTCTTCCACAAATAGCTCCAGAGGCATTTTCAAATACTGGCATGGCATATAATTACACGTTAAGTCTGTAACTCTGCAGTTTTCTTCTTCCTGAGGTGCTTGTTTCAAGTTAGCTACACAATTTTGATTAAAACAAAACCTATTATACTAAAGGTATTTTAAAACTGTCATACTGTTCATCGGCCAAAGAATGAGAGGCATGCCACCATACAAATTCCATATTTCACTAAACGAACCTACTCACGTTCATTGAAATGTGAATTTGAAGGTGGGCTCCACTTCCTTACAAGTTAGAAACATTATTGTCTTCCCACTTGCTATTTCTTTTCCTCAGAGAATAAATTTGGTGTTCTCCATTTCTGCAAAAATCCAAACATTTGTTCTGATTTTTTCCTTTTCTAGTTGGGAGTAGATAGTAGAATTCAATAAAAGCAAAATATTTGGCAACATTATTTGTTTTTTACCTCAGTCCAAGGTTCAGGCATGTACAAGTATTATTGTTTAACTGCCTTCCCTCTAGTACTATGTAAATAATTTTGGATGATGCTTCAGTAATACGTTGTTTGGCTGGAATTGTGTAGGAGAGAAGGCAGAGAGGAGTAATTTTTGGTTATTTATCTTTTCTAAAGTCTACATTTGTCTTTTTGTTGAATTTAGGAAATACTAGTGAAATAAATAGCAGTTCATGGGTCTTCATCTGTGCAGTTCACTTATTGTATCAAACATTTGTAAGACTGGCAGTGTCATGCAAATGCCCCATCTAGCTCCAGGCATGTGTAAGTCTGTCATGTATTTCCAATACCTGAATTTTAACTGTTTATTCCTTAAGATACAGACTTTTACATATTTCTTAAGAAGGGTGTGCCAAAGTTACTTTTGTTACAATAAAGAGACTGTATCCAAGTGGCAAAAGGCCTAATCTGCTCCCTCACAGCTAAGTTGCATCCATTAAATTCTCATGATCCAAGGGATATGATACATAAGATGAGAGTAAAACAGAGATAAATCAGACCTGTTGTATTTTGATGAGCTAATTTTTCTTCTCTTCCAAATTTTTATGAGTCAGGAGGTCAAAAAGTGCTTATCTGTTTCCACTCCACAGGATCTCATATACTCAGGCATTTAGAGAACCAAGTACACTGTAACTTAATGAGATTAGAAAGTATAGCAAAGACCAGTATTAGAAATAGCGGGGATGCTGTAATTCAGGAATAATATGCAGAGAATTATGCAAGCTACAGTTGTTCAATTCTCAGTAAAAGGCAGTAATGTTAGCTGCACATTTGCATGGATACCAAGTAGGCTGACAGCTTAAAAGGTGCAAAAGTTCTTTGACAAACTTGTGTCACAGTAGGTGTTCTGTTTCTATGCCTTTGAATGATGATTCACACTTGTTACAACATTTTGGTAGAACAACAGTGAAAATCATGTTTTTAGGGCAAAGTTGTTTCATGTCATGTTTCCCCTCTTTCCTTCCCCCCAAAAAGTCACTTCACTGAAACATTATTTATTAGGTATTAAAGGAAATAAGTAGCTAAGGTGGTAGGCAAATCAGGTGCCTGAGAGAAAAACAGCAAAGTTTTATGTGACAAATGCAGACATTTCTAAGTCCATGTCTACATCATGGAAATTCCATTAACAGAGAGAAAAAAGTACTTCTACATCAAGTTCCAGCTCACCCTAAAGCTGTCATTTGAATATAGGTCAAATGGTTGAAGCATTTGTGCCTCCAAAGTGCTGATGTTGGTTGGTTGAGTATTTGAAGAGGCTGAAGTGACTGGCTGAAGCATACATGCCTAGAGCTCGGGAGCTAAATCCCTCTCATGGCATATAGGTGACCTTGCATTGAAGGTCAGTGTCCGCCTCTCCATGCACTGAGCAGAGGAAATTTTGAAACTGGGACAGTCTGATTTAGGAGTCTAATTGCAAGTGGTGTGAAAACTCTCTAGCTCTTGCAGATAACACAACACCCTCTGCTGCATGTACTCCACGCATCAGTAAGGGAAGGAAGCGTCATACATTAGTAACAAGGTGGGCTTTTTCCTTTATCTGTGATAAGTCTGTTTTACGTTTTCTTCTTAAGTACAGTTGATGAGCAGAGTTTTGATTTCTTTCACTTTAGTTCCACAAGAATCTTGAGTACATTAAACTGAGAGGGCTAAAGTTAGTAATTTTATAGGTTTTGGGCTTGTTTTAACCTGGATTCTTGGTCTGGTTCACTGCTCAGCTGCACGAATATGTAGGCTGGTGCAAGAAAGGATCAGAATGGCTGGAGATGAGACAGGGTAAATTACTTCTTTCAGCACCAATGCCAGCCTCTGATAGTTTAAACTGTTTGTAGAACTATGGTTTATCTGTACTAAGTCACTTGATCAGAAAATGGGAAACAAAACACTGCTTTGTAACCCAGATGACTGAAAATTATTTGTGATTCTTTGAAGAAGGTTTTTTTTTTCCTGAGAAATGTTATAAACAGTGTCTTAGAATTTAGACTAGAGGTTCTAGAAATGTCTATCTTCTGATATTGTTTAGAAATGTAAAGCGAATAATACCATTATTTATGATTATGGCACTCATTTTCTCTCTGTAGGCAGTGCGATGCTTGCCTGACCCTCTGACATTGTTTGAGGCCAGAGAAATTCAAAAGTAAAAACAGCTGAAGGAAGATCAGCATCATTGTTTCACATGCACTGCTTGTTCAATGTTGCTGCCCCTTGACCAGCGGGGATCAAAGATTATTCCATTAGTGAGCAAGTGTGACAAGCCTTTTATCAAATTGCTGCCAATATCCAGTGCAGAGGAAAGTTATAATGTGAAAACTCATAACAATTTGTATTTTTATTAAGCATTCTTCTGGAATTTGAAGATCTTAAAGTATTTACAAACCTTAGGCTGATCCTGTGTTCCTCCATGAAATATGTAAGCACAGTCTTCATTTTACATCTGAGATGAAAAGATAGGTGTATAACCTGGCTCTAAAATAAGTTTCACACACTGTCACTACTGGATATGGTCATGAATTTTTTTGGTTCCTCATACAATTTACAGCAGCAGTTATGTCCATTGTCTAATAAAGTGAGTTTCACTAGGTGAAGATTAGGTGGGTCGTGCTTTACTCTGACTTTGCCCTCTGCTGAAAAAAAGTTGACAATGAAGTCCTGAGAAGTCTTGTATAAGTTAATAGGAAGGATTTCTTACTTCAGGGAACACTCTGCCCATTCGGTTGTTGAGCCACTTTGTGTGATTCATTAAGTGCAATTAGATGAAATAAGAAGCCTAGACCTGAGAGGTAGACATAGTGTTCAATGCTTCATTTTGTCAAAGAAATGGTGTGCTTGAAGGCATGGTTATTTGGCTTTGTCAGAGCTGAAGATTTCTGTTTGTACTTCAGCTAAAGAGTAGCATAGCTTATGCAGATGAGAGATGCAGAGATCTTTGTAGAAACCAGGTCCTTGTTGACTTTCTACAAGCCACGCTGATGGGTTGCAGCATCACCAAGAGCAGAATCTGTGCATACTCCTGACCTGTGTTTTTGCCTCTGAACCATTCCTTCACCATTCCTTCCTTATAAAGAGTGCTAACTCTGATTATTCCTATTCTTGCAAAGATAAATTTCAAACTGTCCTTTAGTCATGTGAATTGCTTTCCTGTGTTGATATTCATCCTGTCAGCTAATTGTTTCAAGCTGTCTGCGTCTACACTGGAGAACTACGCAGAAATTTTCTTCTTGCTTTCAGTCCATATTATGACATGTATCCCACTAGGGATGCATATTGCAATAGTCAGATACAGCAACCCACTCTGCTTCCAACTGTACCCCGTTACAGTGGACTTTCTTACATCTGAATAGACTGGCCACATTTCTATTCTTTGCATGCACGGTGAGGACGTTACCCTTCTTGCCCAGCAGCACTCTAGGCTTGCAGGCCTTTCTGAGATGATCAGGTAAGTGCTCTTGAAAGATAGTCTTCCCCACTTTGCAATGAACTACTTTCTTGGAAGCACAGAAATTCTTTATTCCAGGAAAGGCCTGTATTAGTTCCAGGGAAAAACAAGGAGTCTAATAGGTAGAGAAAGGCAAACAGCTTCCTTCTGTCCCATTTTTAACAGTCAGACATGTATATTCCAATATACGTAAGCGATAGTCCAGGCTTTCTCTTCGACTTTGATCTCAGGTGTACTGGAAACATTCTGGCCTAAATTTGTTTCCAACAAGGAGTGGTGGCAAACATAAGAGCCTAGAGCAGCCTCCTTTTCCCTTTTGTCTTTATACCCTCCTCCCATCAGTCAGCTCCCTCTCACAAAGCTGTCTGTGATCCAGGTAACACTCTGCTCACTCACACATTATGCTGAAATCATGATGAAATGATGAGTTTGGCAGACAGGGGAAGGGGAGTCTCAATATAAGTTTTACCTATGCTCAGTACAAATATTTTGTGTGTGTGATTGGATAAACTTTCAAAAACTACTGAAAGAAAAACTAACAGATTAAAATCTCATCTAGTACATCTTCTAAACAGTTCTGAATTCTGGGCCTAAATTCCCTGTCTGCCTATCTCTGCAGATCAGTAAAACCTCAGCAGAAATAGGATGATGCTTTGTGACTCAAGAAGATGTAAACTTACCAAACCAGCAAACACTAAATCTATCTCACTGAGCAAATCGAGTGCCTGAGTAGCATTTGTAGGAGTGATACCAAAGACTGATTGACTCGGGGGTTCAGTTCTGATAGAGGCTGAAGAGGGCCCTGAATTTGAGAAGGTAGGAGAATAGTACACAATTACTGTGTTTATCAGTACTGGATAATAACAGTGTTACATTACGCATTCTTACTGATTCTTATATCTAAAATTTTATTGAAGAGGTCACATGCCGGTGGGCAGACCACTGCTTTTTCATTTCAGAAATGGCATCTTGAGCTGTGGGCCCCTTTAATGATACGTAGAAATTTTAAGCTGGAACTTGGTGTTACAGTGTTTATGTATGATAGTAAGAAATGCTATCAGATTATTATGAAATGCTTTTTTTTTTTTGACAGAGGTCAGGATTGTTACCTCTTAATTTTACTGCAGTTTCTCCTTGGCACTTTGCCTTTGCAGTTATCTGAATAGGACTAAATAGGCTTTGTGTTGTTTGGAATTTACTTTCTTTCTTTTGTGTTCTAGCAGCCCTGTCTTCACTAGCACAAGAGCAGATCAGAGAAACAGAATGCACCAAACACACAGAGCCTAAAAAGTTTTTGCAGAATATACACTTACAGATCATCTTATTTATTATGATTTACCACATACCTGCTACGTTTTTCTCTGGGTATTTTAGTGAAGAGACTCCAGCGTCTTGCAGTATAACTACTCTGATTACAGATGGCTGGATAGCAAAGGGGTTGTTTTATTTCTTGGTGGCCATAATCCTGAGTTCCTAATGGAGTGAAACGACCCTGTCTTATTGATTGATGAAACTCTTGAGATGTTGGTATCAGTTCCAAGGAAATTAAATCTTTTAGATCATTCAAATTTATTTAGGGGCAAAGTGTGGTGTATGTCACAATGGACTGAAAAGTTTGGCAAATTTCACAGCATTCCTTAAATAAAATATTTAACATACATTTTGTCTAAATTATTAGCTCTGTTCCATGTTTTCTCCTGACAAAAATACTGAAGTCAGCTGAGGAGGATAATCCTAATGTAGCTATACAGCAATTAATATTACTGTAAGCTGCTACAGTTAAATCACTTTTATGAATCTATGAAATCTATGAAAATATTTATTTAATTTTAAATTACATTAATGGTGTCCTTTTTACACAGTACTTTGCACCAGATTCATTATTTTAAATTAGTTTTCATAAGGCTTATTTGGAGGTAGGAGACATGCTTAGTGATTTTTTTTTAAAAAAAAAAAGCCAGTCTCATGGAGTTATCTGTGTAAGAAAGCAAAGAGCTTCTTTAGCTTTATTCATGAAAGATCTTTGAGAAAAAATGTAACAATGAGTAGTCATTCTTGGATTAGTGTAGACAAGATAATTTATATGCACTTTTTTTATGCCATATAAAGAAAAATTGATGTTTCCAACTCATTTTGGAATAATGTTCATTTGATGTAGTCAGAAAATGTATGAAATCCAAATCTGGATTGGGTGGATACTAGGACTGGTTATTTTTTATTGCTCAGCATTGCATGACTGTGTATGTAGTTCATACTGATAATGCCTGTTTATGTTGTAAGAAAATCTTGGAAGGAGTGAGCAACTGTGGGAGGAGTTGAGGAGTAGAGGTGACCCACCTCTGCAAGAGCAGCCAGCAGATCCACTAGGAACAGCAGTGGGAGCAGAGCAGCTGGGCTTGGTGGTGATTCTGCTAAAACACTGTGAACAGAAACTGCCTGTGAGATAGATTGAGTGAGCAACTTTCTGAGCCAGCCCAGTGCCTGTCTCATGGTAACTGTCCAAGCTCACTCAGTGAGATTTGCTGTCTAGGTCCAGCTGTACCGACCAAAGGAGAGCTGTAGGCAGGCATAGATTCATTAATGTATACATCCCAATTAAACCTACATATGCTATTTGGCTTTCATAGGCATATTTATCATATGGAAAATGAAATGAACTATATGCTAGAAGCATATTTGTTGTTACATTAATTTTCAGATCTTCTAGCTGAATTCTTTTGCAAAGACATATAAAACAAGGTACCAGTAAACTTAAATGCTAGTCTTTGTGGTTTATTTTTGATAGCACAGACTGCCTGCAGGAACACAATCACATTTCATAATAGTGCATTCTTATTAGTTATAGACACTAAAATTGCTGAATAACATTTCAGTGTTAGTACACAGCCTCAGAAATGCATTGCTTTTCAAGGACAGACTGAAATGTCCTCTCTCTTTGTCAGTAGATGTGGGCTGCAATCTGTTAGAATAAGAATCTAAGTGTGTAACAAGACGTGATTTGGAATCAGACCAATATATTATACCATGCATATGCAAACATGGAGACAGATATCCCTCCTTCCCCCCAGTTAACTTTATGCACAATGAAGTGCAAAAGGGAAACAATTTATGTCTCTCTTCTTCTGTTCACATGTTTTATACCAGCAGCTGGGCTTGTGCTTTTAGATACAACACGTCATTTATTTAATTGGGTGACAGTACCATTTTCTGCTGTTTTGTAGCAGTCACAGAAAAGAACATGTTGGCAATAGAGTCCACAGGCTCCCATGGGTGAGTTTGGCAGGTGTGTGCTGGATTGGACTCTAATGGACTGTCTGTCTGTTGTATTTTTGTTTGTGGGATTTGTTGAGCACAGTTTTCTTCAGGGAGATCTGTACAATCATACCTTATCTGTCTACCTGTCAGGTTTTTTGCTTACTCTTTTTCTGAACCTCTACTATATTTGTTACAACAGCATGGGAAGAAAAAAATGAATATGTTCTATATGTATAGTTTTATCGAAGTCATTTCTCTTTCAGTGCAGCTGTTACCCATTTTCACTGTCTTGGTTCCTGCTTGGAATTTGTGTCATTCTTAGGCAGGCAGGGTTCTCCCGACAACTTTGCATGTAGATCGGACAGCGCACATGATTGTGCTGGAGCCTCTGACTTTTACAATAGTTGTTCACAGCAAGTGGAAAGTGGATTGATTCAAGCATTACCAGAGATGCATCGTTAAAAACGTGTCTTGCCTGGACTGCCACAGTGCTTGTGTCGTGCTTCGAAGCTTGGGTAGAGCTGGACCCTTAGTCCCACTTTATGCAGCGGTGCAAAGGTCTCTCATAATACAAACCTTCAGGCTCTTTGTACTCTGGAGAGCTTGTAGACTGCTCTCTCCCATTTCCCACGCTCAGGCAGAAGGAGCTTCCATCTGTAACACATCAGAGACGGAGGCCAGCACAGTGCACAGGGAGAGCATTTTTTATGCAAATGAATACGGAAAATCATGCATCCCGTCTCTAATAGAGATAATCCCTCTCAAGGTACAACGTTCTCTTGTGCTTCTACTGGGAGGAGGCATCTTTGCCTAACAGCTACCCACTCATCCTAGTATGTATAGTATCTCACAATACTGAAATGGGATTATGCAGCCTTTTGTGCAAGCAATGTGCACTAAAACTGGTAGACAGGAAAGGCTCAGGGTTCTGCTTGATTTGAGCAACTTTCTCAGAAAGCTCTATGTTTTTTTCTCTCAGGTGTACCCAGTCATTTCCCAGGTCTATATATACACTTTATATATGCATTATTTATATATGGGTTTTGATGGACTTAAGGTTTTTTTTAACAGTAGCTCTCTGTACACAGGTAGCTTGCTGTACGGTTCTAGCAGCCAGTCCTCTGGGCACCGCTGCCTCACTGAACTGTGGTTAAACAGCTTATCCAGAAGCCTCTACAGTGCTTCAGCTCCTTTAAAGAAGGATCAGTGCTACACAGAATTTACTCTCTAATCCAAAATGGAGCCCATGCATGTGTCCCATGGGAATTGGGGAGAGTGGAGCAGTGGTATGTGTCTGAGTCTCCAGCAGACCCAGAGTCATTAAACACATCCAGAACCTGATGAGGGGAAGAACTTCTACACCCCGTGTTTTGCATGTAGTGTGAGAGCTCAGCTCCTCAGCAGCCTTCATCTTTGCTTTCATGGAGCTCTGGACCAAAATGCTGTTTCCAATAAAATATATAGCCACAGTTAGAATGCAGGTTGATAGTCTCCAGTGTTTCCATTTTCCCATTCTTTTTTACAGAAGCTTGTTTTTCCTGTTCTAAGCAGGAGAAAGTTTAGATGTAGAACCCTTGCTGCTATAATCACAGAATGTACATATGGTAAAACAGACAAAAGCTTCAAAAAAGAAGTTCTCTTATTTCATTTCTTGGTGTATGCAGGGAAGTAAAACTTCTGAAAAAATCTGCAGAAGGTTTCCATGTAGCTACCATTCAGATGGCATTTTGGTAATTTCCCAGATCTGAACACAGAGTGATGTAGTGCTTTTGAGATGAACTGCTAGTTGTTAAATGGGGCCTGCTGATAATCCACAGTAGGAGAAAGGTCACATATTATTTGAAGCAACCAAGTGTCGTAATTATGACCTTCTTCAAATTGGCATTACATGGTTTAAATATTACAATGACTAATCACTTGATACAAAGCCAAGTCCTCAGAAAATAAAAGTGCCTGAAGTTTCTGTTTTGCAAAATGTCCTAATGCAAATTTTCAGATGACCCATTAAAGTAGAGCTTGAGAATGTTGTGGATTACACAGCACACTGCAAATTGAACTGAAATTTCCCAGAGGTCCATGCATGTCCTAAAACTTGGCTTTGGACTTTGCATCTAGGCCTATGAATCTGGACTAAAACAGAGTTAGGACAGCCTCAGAGAGGAACTGGAGCAACCTGTGGTCTGAGAGGTTTCAGAAGGACTTCTAGTCTATTCCCTTGTACTAAATCAGAATCACCTATACCTATCTCCCCCTGACAAAAGTTTCTCTAGCTTCTTTTTCAGAACTCCCCTTGAAAGACTACAATGCCTGTTCAGATTATATGTTTCAGCACTCCACTTACCATTAATAAAAATTTCCTGAGCTTCATTGCTGTAAAATACAGGCCTGTCAGTCTGACCTCAGTGCCAGGGAAAGTCATGGAGCAGGTGATCTTGAGTGCTATCATGAAGCACTTGCAAGAGAACCGGATGATCAGACCCAGCCAACATGGGTTTACAAAAGGCAGGTCCTGCCAAACCAACCTGATCGCCTTCTATGACCAAGTGACTCATCTACTGGATGAGGGAAAGGCTGTGGACGTGGTCTTCCTGGACTTCAGCAAAGCCTTTGACACAGTTTCTCACAGCATTCTGCTACAGAAACTGTCAGCCTCCGGCCTGGACAGACACACACTCTCCTGGGTGGAGAACTGGTTGGCTGGCCG